>JAJIZL010018870.1:823613-898768 GCA_023969395.1 Amblyomma maculatum | reverse complement strand
CGTGAAACGGACAGCCGAAGCTTTAGTGAAAAGGGTGATCTCAACGGTAATGCCGATGGCTTAAGTCGAAGCTCCTAACGTGAGAAGAAGCCCGTTTTCACTTGTTGGTGTTTTTCTTCCTGACATAGGATTTTGAACAGATTGCATTGTATTATTTTTGTTTGAGAAGGGTGTTTTTGAAAGCGCCATTTTTCAAATTTGTGGACGCGTTCCAAGTGCTGCTGAGCTGCGCCCTTTAATGTAGATGGGGGCATAAGAGGGAAATAGTCTGGCAAAACTTAGTGCAGTTTGTGCCGTGCTTGCTGGCTGAACGGTTGAGTTTTTAGCGTGGTTGTGACGTTGTGGGTTGTCAGCATTCTCTCCTGAAGACAAGTTGCAGAGTGCCTTGGAAACCCGGACTTGCCAAGGAATTCTTCAGGCTGACTGGCTCAAGAGAAGCTGAGTCGGACGACCCCGGCTAGCAGCAACATCCTGATCCCTCCGGACAGCGGATGCAGTCCCCTGCCCTTCGGGATCTCCCTTCCCCGGCGGGGCAGTCTGTTACGTTTCTCCACCGACAAGTGGGACAGCTGACGCGGCCACCGCATAGCAACAGGCAGAACCGCGAGCGGATCGGCCATTTCGACGCCGTTCATCGGCAGCGCAGCGCTTCCTCCCGCGGGCAAGACTCGACGTGTTTCTGCCACGCGCCAAATGTGTGTGCGTGCGTGTGTGCGCAAAAGCTGGCCAAGCCTGGAGCTCGAGGGAAAGTGCGTCGCCCTCTCCTGTCTGCAGGAGGTGGAGGAGATGAGGTCGGAACACCTGCGATTGAGTCATTCGTCGTGAACCAACATGTTTGGCTCTCCCTTTCCTGTGAGGGTTTACCCTTTCTCTGTGAACTGGAAAAACTATAAAAAGCAGCGGCCGACTCCGCTGAGAGAGAGACTACTTTGACGCGCCGTTGAGACGACGCTAGACACCAGCTGTGTGAGAGTGTCTGTAATCTCTCCGGGTCAGCTTCACTGCCCGTTGCTTCCTGATGTTGTAGTAAAGGTTGTTTCGTTAAAAGACGCCTCGTCTTTGCTGGCACCTTTGATGCCGTCCGCCGTCCACGGAGCCGCCAGGCCAACGCTACCGAGGGGCCGCGCGCCGCACGTAATAGCAGCGGGCAGCGGTACGCTACCCCGGCACTCGCGACCCCAAACCTAACAACTGGCGTCAGCGGTGGGTTGAGCACGCGACAACAAACGTAACAATATTCAGTGCAGGCTAGCATCTGTCGCAAGCGGCATTTACCTACCGTCCCAAGCCCCGTAGGGCCAGGAACAGTCACCCTTCACCACCTAACGGCACCGAGTCTGCTTCTATACGCTGCATGGTGCGGCGTTCGAGGAAGCGCCAAATGAATGGCGCCGTACAGATGCCTGGATCGCACGCCCGGCGGAGTGAACTCTCACAGCCTAAGTCGTTTTGGGATGTTAAACCCCACAAACCAACCAACCAACTCTGTTGTTGTTAAGAACTTTATTTTTCCACCGATGTAGGAGGGCCCCCTACTCCCCGCCCCCGGCACGCAAGCCTCCGCGACTCATCACCAGTCGTGACGTCTTGATGACGTCATATCCGATCATGACGGCATCATAACACACACCCAAGAACTAGTCGCTGGTTAGTGAGCAGTTAGCCATTAGTCATTAGTACTACACCAGCGATGTATACCTCACCAGATGTGATGTAGGAGCCGTGCGACCACAGCTCGGCCATCGCCACAGCGAAAAATTGGCTTTGGCTTTCCTCGGCTATTCAGGATATACCTAGCGAAAGCTAAATCATAGCTTAGTTAGCCTTGGTTTACCTCGATTGCACGTCCAGGTTAGTGTGGTTGCCTGGCTTTTTTCATTCCAACGCATAAGCCTGACTTGTTTAAGCCTTTCCGACTTGCCTTCCATGGCTCCAAACACGGCGGCGCCGATAAACCAACTGGTTTGGTTTGGTTTGTGAGGTTTAACGTTCCAAAACAACTCGGGCTATGAGAGACGCCGTAATGGAGGACTCCGAAAATTTAAACCACCTTGGGTTTTTAATGTGCACCGACATCGTACAGCACACAGGCGCCTTGCTTTTCGCCTCCATCGAAAAGCTGCCGCCGAGGCCGGCATTCGATCCCGCGTCCTTGGGAACAGTAGTCAAGCGCCGTAACCACTGCGCCACCCCAACTGCTTTTTATACAACGCTGCTACGCGCTAGCTGCAATCTCCCCTCCTACCTCCCCGGCTGCACGCCAAAGGGTGCAGCGCATAGCTTCTCCTCTCGAGCTTCTCCACTGCTCCCTCCGCTTTCTCTATTTGTTGCTGCTTGCGCTCTGATGTCATGCGCAGCGCATGTTCCCTAACGGAGTACATGCAGGAAATCTGGACCAAAGGAGAGCTATACACCCAAAATGGAAAGCGGCAAACGTAATCCTAATACCAAAACCGGACACACCCCCAAAATTTGAAAAACTAAGACCCATTTGCTTAACCTCGTGCGTAGGGGAAATAATGGAGCACGTGATGCAAACGAGACTGACGCGTTTCATGGAGCAAAACAACCTGTGGCCGCACGAGATGGTTGGCTTCCCACCAGGCTTGAGCACGCAGGACGTGATGCTCCGACTAAAACACGACATAATAGACTCACGATCTAGGGACGCCAAAGTAATCTTGGGACTGGACTTAACGAAAGCCTTCGGCAACGTCAGGCATGAGGTGATTCTCAGCGGTCTCCAGGAGATCGGAGTGGGATCCAGAACATTATAACTACATGAGACTTCTTAACGGACAAAACAGCCTGCATTAAATTCCAAGACATTGAGTCTCCCACACTGCAGCTAGGAAGCAGGGGCACACCGCAGGGATCGGTTCTCTCCCCATTCCTCTTCAACGTGGCAATGAGGGGTCTCCCAAAAGCGCTGAGCACCATTGAGAGGCTCAAATTTAGCATTTACACGGACGACATCAATCTCTGGGTAAACCAGGGGAGTGATGCGAGCATAGAGAGACGACTGCAGGCAGCCGCGGACACAGTAGTGGACTACGCGGCTAGTAGTTTCGTGCTCACCGCAGAATACAGAACTACTTGTCTACAACCCAAAATCGTTGAGGGGCAAGCAAATCAAAGAATTCGATATCAAAGTGGAAGGAATGTCGGTACCAAAGGTTGATCAAATACGAATCCTAGGGCTATACATTCAAGAGAATGGATACAACGACGGAAAACTAAAGAAACTGGAAGGCTACGCCACACAAGTCCCAGGCATATTCAGGAGAATAACAGTGAAGGACCGAGGCTTAAAAGAAAGGAGCTTGATCAGACTTATGCAGGCATATGTCATAAGCCGCACAGGCTACTCTACGCCGTATTTAAACCTTAGAGCAGAGGAAAAAAGAAAATTAGAAGCACTCATTAGACGATGCATAAAGAGATCTCTTGGGCCTACCAGTGAGTATACATCCATGCACAGAGAGGCTGCTCGCTATGGGGGTACACAATACGTGGGAAGAAATAGCAGAAGCAGTCAGAGTGTCGCAACTCGAAAGGCTAAGCCAGACAACAACAGGAAGAGCCATTTTAATGATGGTACTCCTGCAGACAGACAGAGGGATGCAACGAAAGTCGAGCATCCCATAGATATACCGAGATAAGCTAACCATCTCCCCTCTTCCTCGACACATGCACCCCATATAAAATGAGGAAAGGAGGCAAAAGAGAGCAGAAGCACTCAAAAAGCGCTTCGAGTCACTGGACAGCAAGGCAGTTGCATACGTTAATGCGGCGAGTGGGAGGTCGGGTGCGGCGGAGCTGTCGACGGTGCTGCAGAAGCAACAGAGCAGAATTTCAAGATCGCGCCAGAACACCGAAAAGTTCTACAAAAGTCGACTCAGCTCCACAATGGGAGAAGGCGAATAAGCGGGCTTTGGCTACACCGGCATACGCTGCATATAAATTTTTAAAGGCGTGGGTACAGCAGCGAACGTTTTTTTGTCACTGTCGATGCTTACATTGAGTATACCTCGAGGTGAAACATATGAGCAACGTATCATTGGCAGGCGTCATAGATGCGCTGAGAGCAGTGTCACGTAGACAACGTCGAAAAATTGTTTCCGACAATGGAAGCGCCTTCATGTCGGTAGAGAGCTTGGAGTTTTTCACACAAGACAGCGTCGCAGCAGCCACATCGGCTGTCTACTATCCTGCAACGAATGGTCAGGCGGAGAGATAAGTGGCGAAGATATGCACGCGCTTGCAAGAACGAGCGGGGACGTCACAGCGACTCGTCGCCATCTTTCTGTCCAAATAACACTGCAATGTGCAGAATGCAAGGTACACACCTGCTGCCATGCTCTCACGTCAGTTTTGAATGCACATTTCTTTTGGAGCCACCGCCTCCAAATAGCCAGCAAGAAGAGGGCCTTTCCACGCTGACAATGTCTCCGCACGCCAGTTCCACGAAGGGCAATTAAGCTTTGGTGCCAGCTGTAGTAGTAGCTAGTTGCATTGAGAAGATGTCCTGGTTGTAGATGCAGGCTCCGCTCTTCGAATGCGCTAACGGCCCCGGCACTTAGGCGCCCGGGCTGATGACCCCGTAAGCGCGGCTTGGGAGTCGGGACGTCTCAGCCGAAAACTCACAATGCGCGAGCTGCAGCCGAACTGCAGAAGCGGGGAATGCGCGCTTTGTCACTGCCCTCCTTTCCACCCCCCTTGCCCCGTCTCCTCGCCGCCGGCCCCTGTCTTTAGATCTACATAGCTTCATTTTGTCTGTAAATGCCTTGTTTTAATTCAACGACGGAAATAACAGAGATGACATTAATATTGGCAGACACTCCTTATATTTTGTTTTCCGAGGCTGTTGAAGCAAAGATATTTTGAAATTCGATGCGTCGAAAGATCGACTTACCCTCACCCGTAACCTCAGAGCCTCATTTTTTATTCTTTGGCCTTTCATTGTTCCGCCAAAAGGAGAAGTTGATGAAGAATGTTTATCGTCAATGCACTACTTTGGACATATCGTCTTCTCTGCCCTGCTGGATCAGGAAATGGGTCGACGACTTCACTACAGGGAGAGCTAGGTAGGCAGAGGACGATAGGCAGCCTTGAGAAGTAGCAAACGTATTTATTAGTTCTTTTACGTGTTTAAATCTAGGAATATGCGCGAGCACGCAAATGACCAAGGAAACCAAAAGTAGAAATATATGAAGCGCGCTCTAAACCGCCAGCTTGCGGTTTACACTGATAAGTGTATATACGTAAGCCAACTGCTTGACTAGCCTACGTGAGAATTAAGAAAGTTCGCGCACGGCCTGTTTCAATCCCCTGGGCCTCGTACATTAACTGTGGTCAGTCATTGAAACTTGTTCCTTTTTTTTTTTTTTTTTAGGAGAGTATTATCGCGTTTTACGCAAAGAAAAAGCTTTCAAACTGGCAGCAGTCCCCATATGCTAGATCATTTGACATAGTACACATTTTTAACGCCCTAGAATTTGAGCGCTCATAAATGTTTGATTTTAGGTCAAGCGGTCGGAAAGCGGGATCGAAGGGGGCGCTGCTCCCTCAGGATAAAAGTTGGGAAGGTGACCGCCCCCCCCCCCCCCCCCTATTCCCGAGTCCCTAGTTAATCGCGCTGTACTCTTTTCTAGCCCAAACGATCGAGTTTATCGCGAAGAAACTGTATTCAGGGAATCAAAAGAGATGTAGAAATGCTACAGCGGCAGGAGAGCCATATATGTTACGTTCAGCGCTTTTGCTACTTTTGCTGCGCTCCCTAATTTTGAGATAAGCAGTCTACAGGCTGCTGCGTACCTCGTTATTTTTTTTTTTTTTTTTTGAACTGTCCCACGTCATCAAAAGATCACGCCGAAATGTATTAAGACATCGCTCAACATCAATCGCGAATGAATAATTAATGTAATTTAACTTACAAGCTTGCTTGTAAATCAAATTTAATGTAGAATAGAGTCTTGCTGAACAACAGAAATTAAGTGCAGTAAACGACGCGCTCATGCAGAAAAATTTATGAGCCAACAAAATGACACACATAAAAGAAAATATAACCTTACGTGCGCCGTTTAAACACGATTTCCGACATAAGATTTTTTCTTCGTGCGTCCTCAAGGCCTATCGAGGTCCCAATCAACTTTGCGGTGTGTGTCGGTACTTCATCAACCCTTGCACGGACACGAGGGCTCGGATTCGTGATGCAGAGTGCTCCAGGAGTATTACTTTTACCGGGACGATACTGCAAGTCGCAAACGCACAAGCAATGGAATCTTGAATTGAGTCATGTGTCTAGTAACTGCGGGACACCTCAATCATATGGGTCCCTGCTCACGAGGGGATTTCTGGCAAACAGTCGGCAAAAATTGTAATTGTTGTGTCGTCTGCTTATTAATGACAGATCGCAAAAGAGTGAGTTTCAAATGCAACTTCGTGTGGCTGCGTCTCCGAAAAGTAATGTTATTAAACAAAATTGGGGTTAGCATGACACGCAACGTAAACGCGACAAGTAGCAGACGATTCGTCGGCGAGTTCCGTGCAGTAATTTTACCATGTGAAGAACAGCAGCGCCACCTTTGTAGTCATGTGGCGGAGCCACACGGAACTGACGGAACTACGCTCTGTGCGCTCTGTACTTTGCCTGTCGGCACACCTGCCACCTGCTCATTTAGCCACCGTACTGGCAGTAATGAATAGTTCTGTTATGAAGTGTTTTTTTTAATTCTTTTTTTTTGGTCAGATTTTAGTCAGGTCCCTTTTTGGCGATTCCCCGTTCGAAAGGGTACGGCCCGGCCGCATCCGCATCGCCACCGGCATCTCTATTTGTTATTTTGTTTTGTGCCACCGACTCCCGAGTGGTTTGAAAGTTCAGCGCACATTTCGAACGCTCTCTGACTAAATTCGAACGGCACCATTAGTTGAGAAGTTCTGCAAGGTTATCGGTCATTTTCGTGTTATGTCGAAGCCTGCTGATGAAGAGGAAAGCTTTTTTGTGCGTGGTAAGTGTTCTAAGTAGTGATCGATGCTCGCCAGCATAAACTGATGTGGCCTTATTTCCTCAGCATGAGGCTGAAATTACGGCGAACCGTTTGCTGGGAACGCCAGTAGCAAATGTTTATAACTTTATTGGCTGAGGGTAACGTTCACCTGAAGTGCAAAGTTCACCTGAAGTGCAAACGTACTACGACGTTTACCGTTGCGTTGCTAGCTGCGAATGCGTCCCGTACGTAAGTACATACGCTGGCCAGCCACTCGTTTGTGGTGTTTTGGCAGAAAAGAAAGCTTTTGATCCCCGTTGTCGTTCCTTGAAGGTAAATTTTGAACAGAAATGTTAGTGCCGGCTTAGAGCTGCAGTTGTGGCGGTTTCAGTTATGTTTTCAGTGGCCGCGTTTTGAAAAAGCGCGAAAATCGGTAGCACCTGTGTGCTGTGTGATGTCATGTCTCGTTAAAGAACTCCAGATTGTAAAATTATCCGGAGCCCTGCAGTACGATGTTCCTCATAGCCAGAGTTGCTTGGGGGCGCGAAACCTCATAAACCAAACAAAACCGAAACTGTCGCTCCTTTCTCTGCCTATCTGACGTTCACACACAAGCTACACAAATTAGCTGTTTGTTTGAGCAGTGTACACTTTGTGTCACAAAATGCAATTATTGCACCGAACTACTTGTAGATATGTGCACGAACCTGTTAACCGCTGATCGCCAGCATTTTAAGACGTCAATTTTTTAAACTTTTTCTAGCATTTCTGATTGCTTTCTGCATTTATTTTGAACTGACGCTGGGAGCCATGTTTCACGCAACCACCTGTCGCTCTCACTACAGGGAGTGGGAGGGCGGGATGAAAAATGACATCACAGCACTCTTGCTGCGCTGTTTTATACCTCTGTTACACAAACACTTTCAATGCTCATTGAACTCGATCTGCATTCAACTCAATGCAGGTCAAGGCTGCCATACTGCATCTTTCAAGCGCAGTCAAGCACGAGCCTTCCTCTTTCGAGGCCGCTCCCTCAAGCGCTCTTGAGTTTTCAAACATATTCGAGAGCAAGCGTCGACACACTCGTCATCACTGAGCTCTAAAAATGAAAATGAACGAATTTAATAGAATGGAAAATATTAACACAGAAATGTATCAAAAAGGCATGATAGAACATTCTGAGAACATTATGCTTGTTTATGTTAAGGTATTTTTATGCTTTTACTGTTAGCAGAATATTTGGCTGCAGTATTCACCTGGTGACGGGAAGAAAGAAAATGCCAGCAAGGGGGAAGGGCACGGGCAAATAAACAGATGAGATGGAGTATGCAGTGTAGGTGCCATGTATTCCTGTCATGCATTACCCTTCTTTTGACCTCCATGCTGGTGTACCTATTTTTGCAGATCTGAAGTCTTTTACTTGATGTTATGATGTGCAAACGGCTGCTGCATTGCAGAACCACAGTGATACATGTTGTGGGGACTAAAACGCTTAAGCTTTTCGACTCTACTGCAGGGTCTATCATGGACCAGATTGACGAGCTGCGGGCACGCGCCCTAGAGACTGGCCTCTCGGAGCGTCGCCTACGGCGGCTGTGTCAAGTCGTCACTGCCTTTTGCACACGTAAGTTGTATTCCAACCTGTAAACTTACAAAGGCAGTTGTTCTTCAATATTTACTTGGGGATATTTCTTGTGAAGTGTACATGTCATGGATTCCTTGGAATGTCCACATTTTATGTGCAACATCTTGGCCCATGACCACCTGAGAGGGTCGTTAAAGCCAGAACACACATCGCTACCATTCCCGACTTGTGCAAGCAGAAACGTTCACTTTGGCAGGGGGCTCTGAGCAGCTGAACATGAATGTAAATGGTTTACACGAAATTGAAAACAGTGCGAAGTACAAGGCAGGTATCGGCTGCACTGACTGTTTTTATAGGCACGGTACGATGACTTTGTTTTGCATGACTGCATTTATCTGAACACAAATGGATGCTTGACTGAATTTTAAGTCAAATTTTCATTACTACCATTAGTGCAGTTTTGTTGTTCAAGGAAGGCATGAACTAAAATTAAGCATGGGGGGCTCAACTATGGCCAATAGAGCTTTTTTGATTAGATGTGATTTTTGTGCCATGCTGCACCTAGAATCAGATTGTCTGGAATTAATCCACCAAGTTGCATCAAGGACCAGGTGAGCCTGATGCATTTTCTTGCCACTATGTTACCATTTTCGGCCTCCGTAGGAGTGAGTGAATATACGAGACTTCAATTAGTTTGACAATGAATGAATGAATAAAGTATTTATTGTAGCGGAAGGGATGGCTATCGGCCGCTTTTTGGGGAATTAGGAGGGATGGGTATGTAGCTTCTCGGTTGTTCTCAGTTCTTCTCTCCTCTCACTTCTTTGTATACTGCAGACCTGCGCGTTCTTAGTTGACCTCTCTTGCGCTACTCGAAGCAGACTGCTTTCACTGTTGTATGTCGCAATGCCATGTTGTGTTGTCGGGCTTGATCGTACCTGGTTTTCCAGAGTAGGCATGTCATCTTGTGGAATGTGCTAAATTTTGTGTCTTCCTCGTGAAAAAGATGTGCAATGCCATGGATAGATGTGTTTATTGAATGGAAAGGTAGAAAGGTCGGTCGGAAGGTTGAGCATCTGACCTGCTACTCTGCACCAGGTATAAGGGGAAAAGGAAAAGAAAGAGGGTTGTGATGGGTGACAATGTGAATATAAGAGGTATAGCATAAATATACATCAGATATTGTAGTCTCCTCAGGTTGTCCAGGAGTGTCTCACTGGGTATGTTAAAATGAGATGGTTCATACCATCCACTATAGCAGAATTGAAGCACGGAGGGGAGGGGGGCACGGTGAATCTTGTGCATGCACACTGGCATGTAGGCGAAGTTCGGATCATTACCCTTCTTTTACTGACATATTGCAGTGTCGTGTTTGCATAGCCTACATTTTCGAACAGGGCCCTAAGTGCTGGTTTGGCTTAGCGGCTGTGGCACCAAATTTTGGCTGTGTTCCTTCTTTCTAATAATGCGCAAGGCATCAGCAAACATTGATGACCATTCTAAATTCATTATTTTATTAACGGAACAAATGGTTATGACGTCAAAAATGAATCAATACAACTTTATGGTCATTGTGGTCATGTGAGACATGCAGAAAGTGGGATTTAATAGATGTTTGTTATTTTGTGGTCATTTTGGTTCTTGGAGAATGCTGGTGTAAGTTCGGAGTGAATTAACATGACTAAGCAGGCGCTTTTGTCACAGGTTTTGTGGGTCCCATTTGACTTCAACATTATCTCTGCTTGTGTGACATCATAGCCTCCTTTCAGCAGTTCATCATCATTCTCCTGTGCCATCTAGCGCAGGAGCATGTTAATTGGAATGATACGGGAGATACCTTTGCCCTGCAGTTGTTGTAGTCAGGCTGATGCTGATGATGATGGTTATGTGCAGTTCGAACCCAAACCAAATAGAGTCTTTCTATAAAAAAAAAAAAAAGGACCATGGACTATGTGACAGGTATAGGGGAATTTCTTATGGTGATCTATTCGCAGTGCCTCGTGCACTATCTCAAAGAAGGCAAAAGAAAAAAAAAAGCTCGACTGAAACTGTTGGTAGTTGTGCCTCCTTGAAAGCCTCAAGGGTTGGGTGCTTTGAGGTGAGCTTGATTTTAGCCGTCAAGCAATGGCCGTCAAGCCGGTACCGCAGTAGTGTGAGGTGGGTGGACTCCCCTACCAGCACGTTGGATATTGCAGCGCCCGATGCGGTGCGCTCCCTGCTGGGCTGCATGCTGCCGGCGGCACAGGTCCCAAAGGACGTCGTCACTGCCCTGAGTGGTGCCCTCTGCAGTCAGGAGCTGTCTCTTGAGGTCAAGGTGTGTGCGTCACTCTTCACATTTAGCCCTTTGTGTGTTGCGGGGCCAGAAGCTGCCACTTTGTGCCCATTGAGGGACAGACTCTGACAGCAGCCTCATCTGAATTCCTTTTTTTTTTCTTCGTGGCAAGAATGGATTGTTTGGCTTTTGGTGGCTATAGAACATATGCGTTCGTTAGCGAAAGGCACTTTTGTTGCAATGCTGAGAGGGGAGAAGGGTTTGCAGCTTTGAAAAGTGACTCTTTTTTGTTTTTTGTTTTGCAAAACTTGAATGCGAATTTCGCAGTTTGAAGTTTTTAAAATTTTGATTCGGAAGGAGGGCCTAGATTGCATTGTTAGCAATGCATGTTTTGTATAAAACTTGAGAAAGGTTTTTAGAAAAGCGTGCCAGTTTGTTCCGCGGTGGGTAAAAAGTAGGTATTCACTGCACAAAGCCATTTTTGTTAGCTGGACATTTTTTCATGATTTTGTGTGGCTCTCTACATTTTTAATGTGTTTTTGTCGGTTATCGCCCCTTCTGCCTTCTGATCCCTTTCAAGTAGGTCACATTTACCATATATACCACGTGCCTGTTAGCCTTTTCTGCTCCCACCTGGAGTACTGTGGCTGATAAGAGGTGTGACAGTAACTGTATAGTATATTTATTTTAATAAAGGAATGAGTCGTGTCTTCCTGTCTGCTCCTCTCGTGTTTATATTGCTTAACGTTAACTTGTTGGCGAAAAAAAAAAAAGAAAAAAAGGTAACATATCTCTTGCAGTTGGATAATTTAATGCTGCTATGTCATCATCAGTCTTCTTTATACATGTGCAATTTGCACTGCATGCTGTTCTCGCTTGTTCGACTTTATAATTTTGGTGCTACATGCACTGAAAATGCAACCATACAGCCTATAAAATGCTGGCCTGTGCAAGCATACAGTCTCTTTCAGGCATCTTGATTGTCTCCAGTCTTATTAGTGCACATTTTGGCTGGACTTGTGCACACTGGTACAACAAGTTTTTACCATGTTTACAAATTTTTTTTTTTTTGAAAAACATACCCCATGTTTGACTGTGGTAGTGATAATATGAAGTTAAGAAGAAAATCATATATTGCATGCGGTTGACTTTCAGGATTAGCAGTTCCTATGTAAATCCGATACTTATATATACATATATGTATATATATATATATGCAAAGGCATCCCTGAAAAATCGATGCCGTGAGCTGTTACATTGATGAGGCCTGCACATGAACAGCGTTTTGTACTGACACCTCTGTCCGCATCTTGTCACACAGTCGCTACACGGTAATAAGCAGGACACTGGGACGACACAGACATACATATATATATATATATTTCTTTCAGAGGGACATCTTGAGGTGGTTGGCAGCTGTGTTCCACACTTTGGATCCCAGTTGCAACCGAGTACTCCTAACCAGGGTGCTCCTTGGCTTCCTGGAGACGCCTCTGGTAAGCTTGCAGCCTTGAACTTGCCTTTCTTTTTCTCCCATTGGCTTTCTATGGTTGCTTGCCACCACCATTGGATTGGAATGTATGGCATCCAAATTCATTGCGGGTGATCAGGGATCACTGCCATCTATGGCCAAGCTCTCAGGATTGCCACACAGTACATAGTACAGTTAGCTGTGGTTAGAGATAGCCTGTTCTCTGAAAAGCCATGTGATGTATTTCGCTGACCTTAGCAGCTCTAACAATCACCAAGTGGAGCTTGGAAAATTCCATAGCCACAGTATAGCCCTGTAGAGACCGGAAACTTTTGGCTACAGTGGCAGGTATCAAGGACGTGATAGATATTTTGGAGAAAATGATTTGTTTGCTCTTTTTTTATCGCTTGTTTCCTATCAATGTGAGTCTGTTAGCACCGTTGAAAGTGTAAAATTTTGTCATAAACGGAAGGAGGTAGGTTGACGGCCTGTTTTCTTTATTTGTTTGAAATTTTTAGCCCAGGGTTTGATGAATTGGTAGGGAAAAATGAAAGCACCCTGCAGTCTCTGTGGTGAAGTATCATTCGTGGCTGACATAATAATTGAAAAGTGCGAAGAAAAATAAACTTGTTGTTAGGAGCGATACAGGAACTATACTGGTACTGTAAGGGGGACACAGCAGATCTTAAATTATGTCACGTAGTGGTGACAAGGCCGTTGACACCAAAAAAAGACACAGGCTTGATGGTACTGAAATTAACTCTTTATTGGGCTGACTTGCGCCCGCAAAAGAACTAAGCAACTCGGCGGCGGCAATAGCAACAAACGTGCTTGTCGATCGTCGAACGAAGAATGCTTGTCTCACTCATCAACGCTCAATTTAAAGGCTGCTCAGAACAATCTAGATAACGTCGCAAACTGATACTAGCACAACCTGGAACGTTGTAGAAACATACGCAAGTGATCGGAATCTTCGAGGCAGATCTTGGCGCATCATTCGCGACAAAGAAAATGATAACATGTCGTATTGCGACAACAAGCATGAACAAACACGAGATACAGAATTGATAAGCGCGCCAGAATAACAATGATGA
The DNA here is from genome assembly GCA_023969395.1 of Amblyomma maculatum. Lineage (NCBI taxonomy): Eukaryota > Metazoa > Arthropoda > Arachnida > Ixodida > Ixodidae > Amblyomma > Amblyomma maculatum. Next base: position 885,357 of record JAJIZL010018870.1, on the reverse strand, counting down.
GGCCGCAACTTCTGTCAAGTTTTATTTTTTCTCTTACCACTTAGATCTTCACGTGCATTGCGATAAAAAATAATAGGTACAAATGCCGTACCAGTTTATAAATGTTTTTCTTATGCAAGGTTCTTGAAATTTGGGTTAATGATGTCTCTGGTGGCCTTGGGGCTTCGTGAAACTCAGACAGTCCTGGTGGCAGACCGCGATCCACCTTGATATCACCATGCAGAGGAGAGATCAGAAGATTGGCGCTTCCATTGATTGCATTGCCATATTTCTCTCTCCAAAAACAAAATCATATGAGGCGGTAAATGAATCATATATGAGCTTTCAATTTTTGTGAATTTGCTCTAACTCATCCCTGTAGAATTCTGTAATCAATGACACTAGGGTCATTCTCTTTATTATGCATAAATCCTGAGGTGCAGAGGAGTGCATTAAACCCTCAATTTCTTTGTACTTCATTCCTGTAATAGTTTTTGATACAGTAGAACCCCGCTATAGTAAACTCGAATAGTGAAAACTCTGATATAGTAAAGGGAAACTAAAGTCTCAGTTCATCTTCCATAGACGACTGTACATTTTCCCCCTTTATAGTTAGGACATTTGTGATAAAAATTGGTTATAGTAAAGTGCGTCTGGCCGCGGCGACGCATTCTCACGAAATAACATCGCCACAAGCGCGCTACCTAAAATCGCGAACCTTTTTTTTTTTTTTTTTTTTTTTTAAAGAAAACAAAAAATTCACCGAGTGTTCTTTTAAATGGCTTTACCACTGGACTTAGTAGTACTCAGGAGAAGCCAACTTTACCTAAGCCTTGGAGCCGTGAGGGAAAGCCTGCAACGCATAGAAAAAAAAAAGAAAAAGAAAGCTGTCTACAGGAATAAAAAGAGGACAGTGTGATCCGCTCACAAATTAAAGGAGAGTAAAAGTGCAGCGAGAGTTAGGAAAAGGAAGAAATGAACGTACATTTAGAGCAATGTGAAACACGAGGCAGCAGTGGGAAAAACTGGAGGCGTGTGCGGTATTGCAGCACTTGACTGCCGCGTGCATTTCTCACCTTCTTTACCGACAGAAACAGCAGAAGATGATGCCGTCTTCATGCAATGCTTTGGTTTTCACATGAAATAAAACTCAGTTGTATTCATAGCCACGTTGCCCTCATGCTTAAGAATGCTTCCACAGGATGTAAACAAAAAATTTTATAACTGAAAAAAATGGGATGAAGAGACAATAAGAGAGAGAGATGGAAGGTATTTGAGAGTGATTTTTTCGTTAACCAACAAGACGTGTTCATTAAATAGCCATTTAGTTACCGAACGGCAACTTCAGGACCATGTTATCACCAACCACTGATATAGTAAATACCCTGTTATATGTAGTAAAGACTTTTGCCGGTCCCAGTGACTTTGCTATAAAGGGGTTGTACTGTATTAATTTTGTAAAACACTCGTCAGGTAAGTATGTAAGGTAAACTATAACTTTTATTTTCAAAATTAATAGGCATTTAAAGAAAAGAACTAATAGCTTTCTTGCACACAACAGATCCTTGCAGGCATGTTGACATCCAAGACTTGTGCACTTTCTCCCTAAGTTGATTCGTTAAACTGACATTCATTAAACCGATATTCATTAAAAGTCATCTCGCATTGCCATCGGTCATATTCTGTTTCCTATCTTCACTGGCTTGCCATCTCGTAACATAGTTGTGCGGCCTGTAAGACCAGTGTCGTAGCCCACGAGCCCATGTACTAGTTTGGTCAACAGCTCTGCTGCAGCAAACTGGGCACGAAAATGATTTTAAAGTGATTTTAATTGCCGTTTGCCTGCTTAACTGTGGTCTTGGACCGTGCATGAGAGGATTCCTGTCTTTCTTGGAAACACGGGATTCTTTGCTTTCTTGACCACTTGCTTCTGAGTTTTGATGAAACTCTCTTACGATAACGCATACAAAGCTTCACTCCTTGTGGGTCTTTTCACAGTGTGCAGATGCTGTCAGCTTGCTCGTCTTGCTGGCCTCGAAGACGACTGCATCATCTTTCACAATGTCCCGCATTGCCAAGGCTTCCAAGAGAAGGGTAATGTAAATGAACACATTTTGGAACCTCAGTGAATTAGTAACTTGGACATATCTTAGACCTGTGGTTACCAATATTTTTGCATTTGCTCTGAGTTCTGGAATGCTCAAGATTTTCCCGTTGCACATATTCTGCAGTTATGCCAAGAAATAGGCTGTATCAATGTCATGACCTGAATTTTGATCGAACTTTGATCGTCGCTGTGCCCGCATAGCACTCACGCATAGCAGCACTGTTCCATGCAGTTGAGGTTTGGAGAAGTCTGCAAAGTACTTGTTGCTGGACGTGCTGGTGCATTTTCAGGAAGACGCAGGGGTGCAGAGAAGGTGCACTGACTTAGAAGGTGAACAGGATGAATATACTAACTTCTATGGTGCGGAGTATTACAGTAAAACCTCGTTAATTCGACCCTCGTTAATTCGGAAAATCGGATAATTCGGACAGCCCATCCGGTCCCGTCAACCGCATTTACTTTTCTATGGCGCAAAACTCTCGTTAATTGGGACAAATTTGGCCGCCCTTCGGTTAATTCGGACAGGCAGCGGAGCTTGAATGTATGTGTAAAAGGCGGCCATGAGGGCGGCTGACGATGATGATGATGGTGAATGAGGGATAAGCCTGGCCACTATAGCACGGGTGGCGCTGGTGTTCAACCGAAATGTAACAGCACCATACTCATTGCTATAAGCATCAAATGGGAAAAGGCACGATGGGATACTTTTTTGTTTTCTGCTGCTGGCCGTAGTTCGCCATTTTCCCTTTGTTTTCTTTGCGTGTGCATCGTAGAGCGCGCTTTGTCTCAGCTGTTGCGAGCGTGTCGTACGCAAGGTGTGCGCTTTTTTTTTTTCGCGAGGTGTGTGCGTCAAGCTGGTGCTGAAGTGTGGACAGCAGTCCCCTGTTCTCATTTTTTCCCGTGGAACAAGCCCGATAGCGCTGCGTTCTTAGGCCCCCGCGATGGCTACCGCGGCCCCAGCAAAGCGGGCGAAGTACTGCAAAGCGAAGGTCTTGGGAGAAAAAGTCGAGATATTGAAAGCCGTAAAGGAAGGAATGCCTCGACAAGTCATCATGGCAAAGTTTAACGTGAAGAGGTCCACGCTGAGCTCATACATAAAAAATGAAGCTCAGATTTTCGAAGCCTACGACGGACAGAAGTTCAGCGACAAGCGAAAAAGACTCCGGACAGCAGCACACCCAAAGCTAGAAGAGGCACTACTTCGGTGGATTTCTGACTCGCGAAATGCACAGCTGCCCTTGAGTGGACCCCTCATCTGTGCACAAGCAGAAAGGTACGCACTAATAATGGACATTGAAGCCTTCAGTGCATCAGAAGGATGGTTTGACCGATTTAAGAAAAGGCATAATCTAGTCTTCCGTAGTGTCTGCGGCGAAAAAGGCGCTGTGGATGAAGGCGTCGAGAACGATTGGAGGGCTCAGCTGCCGAGGCGCCTTGCTGCCTATGAGCCCTGCAATGTATTTAATGCAGGCGAAACGGCACTTTTTTACAAGGCTCTGCCTGATAAGACAATCACTTTTAAAGGGGACCCGTGTGTCGGCGGCAAGCGGAGTAAGGACAGAGTGACAGTTTTGCTTGCTGCGAATATGACCGGCACGGAGCGGCTGCCACTGCTGGTTATTGGGAAATCTCAAAAGCCGCGGTGCTTCAAGAATATAAAGCAGCTGCCGGTACAATACCGAGCGAACAAAAAGGCTTGGATGACGTCGGAAATATTTCAAGCATGGCTACGACAACTTGACCGCGGCTTTTCAGTCCAAAAACGCAAGGTGCTGCTTGTCGTTGACAACTGCAGTGCACACAGCAATATGTCCGGGCTCGAAAACATTGAATTACTTTTCCTGCCACCCAACACCACTGCTTCCCTCCAACCGATGGATCAGGGAATTATTCAATACCTGAAGAGCCGGTACAGGAAGCAGGTTTCTTCAACGTATGCTCTTATGCACGGAAGCTGGACGCAAGTATGACGTCACACTTCTAAGTGCACTACACATACTGGTGCATGTGTGGAGAGGCACACCACCTGCAGTGATCGCCAACTGCTTCCGACATAGTGGTTTCGGTGATAGCACCGACTCCATCGGTGTGGACGGCCTCGATGCCAATGAAGATGATGAAGACTACGAAAGCGTTCTGCCATCAAATGTTCGGCTGAGTGATTACGTCGCTATCGACAGTGACGTTGTCGTTGCTGGCCACCTCACCGACGGTGAAATCATCGCAGAAGCCTTAGGAAGCGAACAGCCCAGTTCCGAAGACGATGACGATGCATGCGATGAACTGCCGCATCACACTGTGACGGAGGCTGTTGATGCCCTGAGCGTTCTGGAGGACATTTGTGCAGGCTCTGCAGACAGCGTACGTGCACTGCACCATTTGGCAGAGGTGCGTAAGATAGTAGTTGCGATGCAAGTTTCTCGCACAAAGCAGACATCTATAACAGATTTTTTCAAAAAATAAAGGTATGTTGGTGTGGGACAGTTTGTTGCGTTTTTTTTTGCCCCTCTCGATAATTCGACATTCGGTTAATTCGGACATTTTCTCCGGTCCCGCGAAATCCGAATTAACGGGGTTTTACTGTACCACCCGTAATTTAACGTCTTTTTCTTTTTTTCCGTCTGTATACCTTGAATGCTTGTGTGCACTTTGGCGCATGGGTAAGCAATGGTATATATAAGTATTGGGGAGGTCTATTTCGGTGATAGCTGGCTGCGCCAGCCATACCTTCTAGTCGTGATTCCATGTCAGAATTAACCGGAGGAAGCGTTCACAGTGTTCGAGTTAACAGCATCTGATGCCATATACTATCGCGGACATTAGCCGGGACTGCGTTGCTAGTTCGAATGATTAAGATTGCTGAATTAGCGAGTGTTGAATTAGTGAGATTTTGCCGTATTGCCGTTTTCTGGTGCTGAGTTGCTTCTGGGATTTAAGTTCCATGCATAGCATGGCCATTTGATTTTTTTATTTATTTACAAAGCTGTTGGCCCCATAGAAGGGGCTGTAGCAGGGTGAGATTTATGTCAGTAAAAATGCCAGTGACGCCTTCCACCATGCAAAAAGAGAAAAATACTGAATTGCTGTCTCGTGAAAAGCCATAGGATCCTATTCTTGCGCGAAGGATTGTCTCTCTCTCACATCCTTTCTGTTCCTCTCCAAGGTACAGGTACTGGAGTCATGATTCTTTAAGTCAAAGTCACTTACTGCTCGGCCATCCTTCTGGCTGGTATTCGTTTTCTCGCATAGTCATTTTGGCCTACTGAGCTCTAGAATGTTCAATATTTAGGACAATAGTACTTGCAATCTCGGGGTAGTGGTTTGTTAGACCTAGCTGAAGTTACTATTTGCTTCTAGACTGTCCCTTCTACTTTGGAGCTAACCCACCGTGATGGCTCAGTGGCTTAGGCATTCGACTGCTGAACCTAAAGATGCGGGATCGAATCCCGGCCATGGTGGCTGCTTTTCACTGGAGGGGAAAAGTAAAGCGCCCGTGTGCTGTGCGATGTCAGTGCATGTTAAAGAATCCCAGGTGGTCGAAATTTCTGGAGCCCTGCACTGTGGCATCTCTCACGGCCTTGAGTCGCTTTGGGACTTTAAACTCCATAAACATAAACAAGCTTCAGAGCTAAAGCACAAGTATTGTAAGGTGGCAGATGTGGGCAGATGAGTTTAGTTTGCAAGTTCTTACTAGTACCTAGCTTCCAATTTCCCCTCTTCACTCCTAAATGGGGTGTGCCATCAGGTTATTTGCCTGGAGCAAGTATTTAACCTGCGCCACAACTAACGGGTTAGCCTAAATCTTTATCTGCGCACTCTGGTGCTAGAAGAGTACATTTTTCTCATGATATGTTGTGACTTGCAGCCTTCCAATGAACTTGACTACCTGGCTTTCGTGCTCAAGAGGTGCCGGTCCGGTTCGGTGCCGCTTGACGATGCCCAAGAAAAGGTTTGTGCGTGTGTGTAAATCATGTGTACGTAGGGTGATCCAGGTGGTTGGTTGTTATCGATCACTCCCTGTGGGATAATTGTTTGGCCTGAAGCAGACAGACGGGCGGGAGAAGCGTTCAGTACATTGCGTGCATGACTACTGCCTGTTTCGCGGCATGCAAAACACACAAAGCAGATTACAACGCTGTGAAAAACGTTGCTGCTGGGGAAAGGCGTGAAACCATCTGAAAAAAACAAAAACAAAAATGTGACAACGGCATTATCTAGAGTGGTAGGAGGAATTTCTTGAATAAGTGCAGCATTAAGCTGAGGTAGCCTTTGGAAGTATTTTAGGAAACTTTCCACTGTATCCTTTTAAATGAGCTGTCACTGTGCAAGCAACTGTGTGCAAGCAAATGAGTAAGCAACTGTGGTGCAACTGAATTTATGGTGTGTAAGTTTGTGGTTGGAATGCAACCTTTTCTGCGCGGCTATATTTGCAGAAGCTGGAAGCACTCGGCTTGGCCTGGCAGGCACACATGCACCAGCTGCAGCAGCATTTCTTTGGAAGCATCTTGTACGAGTGCAATCCAGAGGTGATGTACAGTCGCACACATTATTTACCCACGCATGCATATAGTGTGTGACCTAGTAGTCCCCATAGTTAAAACGTTAAGCCTACGCGAAGTTTAGACATTTTAAATGTGTTGCGAATTGTTCACGTTTGATTCCAGAAATTGGTATCTGAGAATTTTTTGAATGGTAAATGTCATTTGGATATTCAGCAGCGATCGAAACTGTGCTGGCATACGTAAATCTGATCATTGCAGAAACAGAGTATAGCAGGGGTGGATTGTGCTGCTCCAATTGCTCCATTCTGCTCCAAACTGCTTTCTCTGCTCTAGACCGGCTGCCGTGATGTTTTACTATCAAATTTAGCTCAACACAGAACGATAGCGGCGCACCAGTAGCAGAGATATAGTAACACTTCTTGCACTGGACTCGATACAAACAAAATTTTCTCAAGCTAGGGAAGTGTGAAGCATAATTGAAAATTTTTTCTTGATGTGACCGACAAGGATTGGAGGCAATTGTGAAAAAATGCATTGTGCATGAGATATAGCACGTCCTCCCAGGCTTTTCAATCACTGGTGGAGAAAGAAGCGGGAGCAGCTAGTGGAGCAAATAGCCCTAACTACTACGTTAGCGGGGTAGGAACTGTTAGAAAACCTATTTGGCTGTAAAAAGTACAGAAGTTCTTCTAATGCTCTTGTTTTAAAAGCAAGCAGGTACTTAACCATCGAGCCTCTTAATCAGTGACAAGCGTGTCAGGCCTGCATCAGACAAAAGCATACTTGATGCGTTGTAGGGTGCCAGAGGAGCTAATCACTAGAAAACTTCTCACTGGTGTTAGAAGGCCATACAGGGTCTGTCGCCATTTTTTAAAACTGCAACTCCAGCAATGCTTAAGCAAAAGAATGAGGAGCTACTGGCTGGAGCCAATGAAGTAAAGATGCTGAAGGAGGGAAAGGCTACCCTTTAGTGCCATCTAGCCTCCCTGAAGGCACTAGTACTGGCCAGTGCTCGGGAATTTATCAGCACAGGCATAGGACCAAAGAACATGCACAAGATAGTGGAAATGTGCTCATTGATGTAAACGCCAAACTAGTGGCTCTGCTTGAGCGCATCGAAATGGTAGACTCCACGCTTGACTCGATCAAGTCAGAATAGGCTGAGGTTTAGGTCAAACTCGGTGTTCGTTCATGAGGTGCATAAGCAAGTGTCCTATTGCTTTAAGACTGTTCTGAATGGTTTTTTAGGTCAGCCTGTGTTTTAAACATCATTGCATGTTTTGGCCATTTGTCTTTTCTTGTCAGAGGTGTGTGCATAGTCGGCAAAAGCAATGAATGTTGCATTAGAAGGAATAAAAGGAGGGGTTGTATATGTCAGGAATAGAAAAATGAAATTATCAAGGCCATTTTGCCCTAGAAACGTGCTCCAAAATATAATTCTAATGCTCCAAATCTCTTCTTTGATTGCTCCAAAGATGCTTCAGACTGGCTTTCTTACTTCTGCCTGAGCTGCTCCAAAGTGCTCGAGCCTGCTTCCACCCCTGGTATAGGCAAATTATCTGCAGATCGAGAGTGCGAAGGTGTCCCTCCACGGTCTTCATTGATCGTGTGAGCAGATTCGCATGCTGCTAGACTTTGGCCTAGCATGAAATTCCACAAGCATGTTTTGCCACGCATTCAGTAGGGATGAGAACAGGATGGTGGACCACCTACTTCGAACAATCGCAACGGTTTCTTTTGTTAAATCCTTCCATAGTGTGTTACATACTACTTATTGCCCACACCCATGGCACTTGTTTTGTCGTCTACCAAATGCTTGTGCTCTGAGCTCCGCCATCTCATTCTGGTCTACTGGCATGTCCCATCTTTTCTCACTATCGGTCTTCTCTGCATTTCACCTTGCTAGCTTCTGCTTGTTCCTTCTATTTCCACTGACCACAGTTTCCGTTTACATTATTGGGTAGTAATTACTGCGTTTCTTGTTTTCTTTTCGATTTTTTTTCCTAATATAAACCACTACTGCTAACGTTCTGACATGCAGGAAAGCCTACTCAGGGAATTCCTCATGGGGCTCCAAAAGGTAGCCAAGTTGAGGGGCCAACGACAACGCACGCAAATGTGCAAAAATCTTGCCTATTGAATGGTGCATTGCAATGTTACTCATGCAGCTCTGACGTGCACACGATGATAAACGTGCCAATGGTAGAAGGACCCCGGTTGTTAGGCCGAAATTAACGTGGCAGGCCATTTCTTCCCTAGCTTCCGTGGTTGTCGGCTGCATATAAGCCAGCCACTGTGCATTCTTATCACTAGAGTCTGCATTATTTGAGCACATCAAGACCACACTGCCATTGTGGGCTTCTTGCTTTTGTCCGTTAGAGCCTCTTTGCAGGGCTTCACTGCATTTTAATATATTTGGCAGTTCGTTCCTTTTTTCAAGGCAAAAACCTTTCTAGCCTCATGGTGAATTGTCCGCGATATTCCAAGACATGTGCTCACCTTATGTGCTCATGAGATTCCACAAGATTGCTCAAGAAGTGTCCGCCAGATGTCGCAGGAGGTTCTGACATCGGCATAATTTCGCCGTTCGGATAGTTAGGCCTTAGTCCCTATAAAAAGCCCCATAGGGCCATGTGTGATTTAGCTCAGTCTCGCATGTCTAACAGAGGAGTCCTGAGATGCCGATGTCACTGACAACGAAACCGAAGAAAAGAGAGAAAGAAATGAAATTTTACCAAGTACTACACAAACACGCAATATAGAGGTGGAAGAGAAGAGGTAGAAGAAAAGAAGTAGAAAAGGCTTTCGTTGTTAACCTCTTGAGTGAAGCTAAGTGCAATCCTGTAATTTTTTTCTGGGAGTATAACTCGTATAACTTGTATAACTCAACTTTTGTGTAGTTCGGGCAAAGGTTCTTGGGAAACTTTAATTTGTGATTTCATTGCTTAGTGAATGTGAGAATTCTACCAGCTGCAGTGATTGATCTCCGACATTGCGACAATTATTACAGAGTAATGACATCTTTTCTTGCCCCTAACACTTCAAAAGGTGCAACTAAGCAAAATACATTGACATTCCCTTTGTATGCATCATTTTCGGACAAGCTTACTTATTGTGCTTCATGTTCAGGGGCTGGTGCCTGAATTATTTTGGAACTTATCATCTCTAAACACATTCCTAACGGCAATAAAGACTAGATGGCTGCATTTGGCATGCTTACATATTTTGTCTAGGTTGGACTGCAATAATAAATGCATAAAATTTTGTGCAAAAAAAAAAATAGGATGAGCAAAACATGATTTAGTGTCTTTGGAGGTACTACAATGAAAGTGCTCCATTGTCGCAGTGAAAGTCTTTTCTTTGTTTTTTTTTTTTTTTTTAATTCTTGCCTTTTGAGAGCCTTGAGGAAAAAAGGCCTACTGGCTTGCACAAACACGGTGGCCCGTGACGCCATGATTTGGCGTGTGATGGGCTTGAAAGCAGGACAGGTGTGCCCCTTTTTGCCGCTGCGTGTGCTTGACCGACTTGTTAAAGAATAAGTTTCTACCCATTTCAGGTTCTTTCTTTTATGTGAAAGAGAAAGCGATAAGGTTACTGAAACATTAAAAAAGAACGCAGCCTCTATATTTTTCAAATTGAGATCATTGTTTTTGGTCACATGTCTCCTTTTAAGGAGGGTTTACTACCCACCCTATGTTCAGTATTTTAACGGGCTGGACGTACGTCAGTTATCCGTGGATATCGATTCATTACTAATTTTGCATTTGTGCTCGCATGCCACTGTAATGTCTACCGAAGCTGCATATGGTAGAATCTCAGTGATGCATACGCGGTTGATGGCTTGCGCATTGCCGACGTCATGATCATCTGACTTTCTGTATGGGCCACAGGATGTTTGTGTCGCCGTTTGGCCATAAATAAATCATCTGAACCTTAAGCAGATCTGCGTGAGCTCCTTTCCCATACTACTGTAGTGCATTCCTGTGGTTGGCGTGTTTTTTCTTTTTGTATGGCGGTAAATCAATCCAGAATTTTTTAACTTGGATCTTAAAAGCATAAATATTTAAGAAAAAATTGAGGTCAAAACACTTAAATATTTATTCACTGAAAATCTTTTTTTCATACTGAACTGACCTTTACATATTTGAAGGCATCTTTTTTTCATCATTTCTCTTCGATTTATGCTTAAGAGTTTCAATATGCTCACATCCTTATTAGAAATGGCTTACTGTGAAAGCATTTGGGAAAATGAAGCCAAGAGATGGAGTCTTCATTGAAATATATAATGGGACCATGGGAGACCCTGTCCTGTAGGCTTTATTGTTGTTGCAGTTTGCGATAAAAGAGATGACGAGGCTGTTACGGGGCCGTGGGTGTCACCATGGTCCTTTGCTACGGCTTGCTTTGGGGGAATGATAATATGTTTTCTCACCCTAGGCTCTTTAACTCTCACTGTGCTGGGCTGAAATTCAGCTGCAATTTCGCTGGTACTTATGGCGCTCTCTTGCTGCGTTTTTGAAATGGCGTAAGGCTGTGAAGCCACAGCTGTGAGCCACAGAGATTCGGCGCCTTTCTCCACAGAGATCGGGACTTTGGTGCGTCGACCCAAGCGCTGGCATTGAGCAGGTTGCAGAAGCCATCGAGGTATGCTGATCTGGGGTCACACTTGATGTGCGGGTTCATGGTTGTGGGCACACAGTTGGGAAGGATTGATCGTAGATTAGGACAGCGAATTGGTGCCCTGCATTTGCTGTTTCACCTTCAAGCATTACAGCGAGGGTGCTTCTAATTACAGCGTGCAATTACTGCTAGGGTTTCTGTTGGAGCTGTGTACCATGCTGAAATGCAAGACTCCCTCAATTAGGCATGGGAATGCCTATTTCAGGGTCTATTTTTTCACTACAGCAGATTGAATGCTAGGGCAGTTTTGAAAAAGTGAGATGATTTCACTTCCTAATGTTTTCTGGCGCTCTGTAAATGCCCCATTTGCCAAATTCTGCCTCTCAGATTTCGTGAAAGAGGAAAATTTCTCTAATTCAATTTTTATTGTTTTGTTTCTTTCCTACCTTATAATATGTGCCCTGCAAACTGTGCATTTTGCTTCACTGCTTAGCACTTTACTACAGTAGAACATTGCTATAGTAAACTCGGATATGGTAAAGTGAAATTGAGTCTCTGTTCACCTTCCATAGACGACTACTTTTTTTTCCCCCTTTGTACTAAGATATTTTTGGTAAAAATCGGTTCCAGTAAAGTGCGTCTGGCCACGGCAACGGCTGCCCACAAAATGACATTGCCACACACGCACTACTTGAGATCGCGAAGCAAATAAATAAAAAAAATAACACTATGTTTTTTTTGTTTAATGGCTTTACCAGCAGGCTTAGCAGCACTCAGGAGATAGCAACTTTACGTAGGCCGTGGAGCCGCGAGTTAAAAAGCATGCAGTGCGTAGGAAAAAAAAAGTAAAGCTATCTACAAACATGGAAAGAAGACGGCGCGGTCTGTTCACAAAGCAAAAGAGAGTAAAAGTGCAGCGAGAAGTAGGGAAGGGAAGAAACAGTGAAACATTGGCAGAACTGTGCAGCACGAGGCAGAAGTGGAAAGAAGTGGATATGCGGCATGTAGTGTTTTGCAGCACTTGACTTTCGAGCGTGAATTTCTTATTTATCGCCTCTTATAAAACAGAAACAGTGGAAGTTGATCCCTTGTTTATGCAATGCTTTGGTTTTTCACATGAAATCAAACTAAATTCTATTCATATCCATATATCCACATATTTGGCATAAACAGGGCTATACATTTGAAGAGAAAACAGAGTGAGTGTCATGCAGAAGTATAGTCGGTAGGTGCAATGATATGTACTCAGCGTATGATAGAGCCTTCCGATCTGGAAATTTGGAACATTATGTTATGCATTGGAGGGGTCAGGGAAGAGGGGGTTGGGCCAAGGGTTTTTGAGGCGACAGTGCGGAGCACAAGAAGCTGATGAAAACAGAGAAATGTCGAGTACTTGTTCGCCATAGCACTCACCACTGTACTTCCTAGCTGTGCTCAGTTCACTGCATTCCTCACTTCCTGTCCAGAGGGAGGGCAACCTAGAAGTTCTCGTGCACACACCGTTCCACGAGTTCACTTCATTTATTTTCTGTAGCTTCAATTGCTGAGGCATTTATGAGGGAAGTTTGCAAAAATGCGACTCTAGAAAAGTAAGGATAAATCTGCAGCGTGAGGTGAACATGAAACAACTTTCTTTTTGATATACATTGGCAGGTAAGTCATTTTTGAAGTATCTCGCAGCACGGGATGAAAATCGTGAGACACGAGGCTGATGTTTCTCCTTAAAATGTTTGAAAGACAGCTCTCCATGATGGGGAGGTAATAGAAAGAAGCCCGTAATTCGATTGTGGAAGAATGAAACCTGGAATCGTTAGGAGTTGAGCCTGTGGTCTCTTTAATGTCATCGTCTGTACAGGTTTTCCGGTGTCTGCTTTACATGCTGCTGCAGTGATAGTTTGTGTCTGGTTTTTCAAGAGGGGTGCGCTTGATCTGAAGACGTTCCTCCTGAATCCCGAAATACAAAGATTCATCTCCAGCAAGTCCGGTGGTCGCCTGCAGGTCTATTTCGACACCAGGCTACGCATGGTGCTCAATGATGGTGAGTGAGCTTTTGCAGCTAAAGCTGGGACACTCTGTGTTTCTCAAAAGTATGCAAGCATTGCATCAGTGTTGTGGGTTTAACGATTGTTTGCTCGCAACTATATATGATTGACCTTGGCTAAGGAATCTTTAAAAAATGATGATTGTCGAAGTTTGAAGTTTCTATGTCTTCGACTACTCTCGACTCGGGAAAAGTGCACTTTTCTTCATTTCTGTTTTTGTTTTTGGTCAGAAGGGGAGCGCTTTTGTAAGCTGTTACTATGTGACACTGCTTGATAGCTAAGACTAACTGGAGCTGTTCTTTTGGGCAGTGGCTGAGTGCTGCAGCACTTTAGACGATCTTGAACATGTGCTAACTTTTACACAACAAAGTTTTATAGTTACTGTTTTATAGTTAGTTTTTAGTAACATGTGAGCATGAGGCATGAGATGCAATTAGTATTCGCAGCAGCCTGATGCCCAGTGTTCAGTAACTAAGTGCCCATCAAACAAGTTTTGCTACAGTGATGTTTCGATTGCATTTTTTCTTCAGCTTTTAACATGCATCTGCTGATAAAGGTAATCATACTACTCTAAACACCACACCAAATTTTTTAGTCTAAAACCTATCTTTTTAGCTCATTTTATGCCATATGGAAGGGTCTCGCATTGCAAAAAAGCTAGCATCAGCATTGATAACCATGAGTGAATAATTCTTATTGGTCGACAGGGTCATGATGTCAAAGCCACGTAACCTCACATCGGACGTGCAGCGCTTGGATCATGCATGGAAAGAAAGTGAATAAAACATGTCTTCAAGTGCAAAATGACAGCCCCTGCGTGTCACTAATCATTCACCTAATGAATTAATTTCGCTTACAGAAATATTTAAAAACCCTCTGTGGTTTTGAACCCACAGTCTTGTGTTGTGAGCCAGACACGCTACCAACTAAGCTATTCAAGAAACCATGCTTGTTTGGGTTGGGAACAAGTAGGTTTGATAAGTATATGTTGTATGTTGTTACATATAGAGTGTTATCTTACCACTGTATGCAAACGAGTATGTGCTCAGAAATGTAACAGTTACGAAAGTAATGAAACAAGTAGCAATGCGCATTTTGCCGTTTCTATCCTGCCATTGCCACAGTAGCACAGTGGCACCAATGTGCAGTGGCCACCAGAATCACGCACGATTTGCTCTGTGCTGCTGCCTAGACAGATGGCCAGCAATGATGCTAGATTTTCTGCTGAACAGGGCCTTGAATGCTGTCGCGTTAGAAATGTTTATTTCATAGCATATTTGAGTGCAAGGGAAGTGGTGAAGTGCACATTAATACATTACATAATGCAGTCCACGATACATATGTTTACAGTTGAGCCTCGATATAGCGAAGTTGCAGTTGCCGGGAAAAACTTCGTTATATATTTCAAATTTCGCTACATCAAGGTTTTTGTCTTTCAGTGGTGCAAAGGATGTCGCACATCCCTGAAACCTTCCTTTTCAAATTCATTTTGCGTGCATGCATTTGTGTGGCTAATATGGGCGATTTTAGAAGACATACGAAGCAAGACAAGTGGCGAGGGTAGTACAATAAACTTTCGCTTACTCAGAATTGGCTATTTCAAAATATCGAGTCAGTCAAGGCTTCCTGCAGAGCCTAGCAGCTTCCCGCTGGCACTATGCATTTAAATATAACCTTCAAAGTATTTTCTGACCAAAATATGGATCTCGAAATCTTAATTGATGGCTAGAGGCATAACCGTCATCACTGAAAGTTAGTCAAGAGGTTCACATGCTGATGCAGCGATTACCACGAAGTGGGCATTTTCAGTGAATATGAAAACATTTGGGGCTACGAGAGGCCAATAATGGCTTCAAGCAACCCTGTGACTGGTCGCATGCTCTCGCGGGCTGATGGGCAAGCAGCAGGCCGCCAAAAAAGTAGGCTGTGTGCAGAATTGTGCAGCTGGATTGGTTCGCTTCGTATAGCTTTGTGTCCCTAGGTATACGTATTTAAAGATATTGACCGTGGTCGCTGTTGGCGTGCACACTTCACGGGTTCGGTAGCATCGCATTGAAATGGGAGTGATGGCTTGTTCATGACGTTCAAATCTTTCGTTACCACGCCTATTCAAATCGATCATCGGTGACTGATGCTTCAAATCGCCGGTTTCGACATGTTGGAATTGTTTCTCATGCACCTAGCCAACATGCTAGTCATTTGGTGGCTAGTCAGCGCTTGTGTTTGGTCCTTTTCTGCTGTACCGTCTGTAAGCGGTGTTTTCGTCATTCCCTTCTAAAAGAAAACATTGTCCTCAAAGTCCAATTATTTCAATCTTTCGTTACCGCGCCTAATCGAATCGATCACTGGTGATCGATGCTTTAAGTTGCTGATTTCGACATGTTGGAATCATTTCTCATGCACCTAGGGCCCCCCAGTGGTTAGTCTAGGCATTGCACTTGTAGAGGCAGTTTAAATTTTCTCACTCTGGCAATATTCTGATTTTGGATAGACCTTTTTGATCACTAATGTGCATGAGTTGTTTTGAAAAAGGGAGTAACAGCTGCGCTTGAAAAAACAAAAACAAATGTCCTACTCGTGGTAATTTTTGTGATCAGAAGGCTTCCAGCAAGTCAAATATCAAATCATATTGTCGGCTTTGTTATCTGACGGCGTTGAGTGGGGATAATTACCCGCTAATGGCACCAGCTATTCACTAGTGAGCTTTGACTCTTAGTCCGGGTAGTTTTATTTCATGAAAACCTATTCCTGAAGGTCTGCCGCATGTCCAACATGCATACCTAGCCTTTACAGCGAGCATGGAAGAACGGGCTATTTGGAAGTTCACCTTGGGGGAAAAGAGTAGCGCACTCTTGAGACATGGACTAAGAAAGAAACGATGAAACAAACAACAAAAAACGAAAAATCAGTGCTGTGTTGTCTTTTCTTCCTTTGTCCCTGTCTCAAGAGTGCGCTGCTTTTTTTCCTCCAAGACTGTACAGCCAGTTTCACCGCATGGCACGAGAAATGAGGCTGTTTCCACCTGCAATTTCTTTATGTAGGTGAAAAACAACGCTGTACAGATAGCTTTTTATTTTTTTTTTATTTTTACACTCTGGTCCTGGATCATTGATCTTCAAAATGTATATTCTAAATGTTCTTTGTTAATAATGCACTTGTAGATATCATGCCTTTCCTATCTTATTGTTATCAACTTGCCACAAAAATGGCACTTTATCAATTTTTTTTGTGAGTTCCTGGTGTTGATGATGATGAATAACTTTATCGACATCCGTCAAGGAAAAGGTTCCTCCCCTTTCAGCAGGCTGGAATCTCTTGGGATTCAACGGTGTCCAGGGCCA
Organism: Amblyomma maculatum; assembly: GCA_023969395.1. Taxonomy (NCBI): domain Eukaryota; kingdom Metazoa; phylum Arthropoda; class Arachnida; order Ixodida; family Ixodidae; genus Amblyomma; species Amblyomma maculatum. The sequence continues at coordinate 868,766 of JAJIZL010018870.1, read as the reverse complement.
GATGGATGATTTTTGTTTGGACTTCTTTGTTCTGGCTGGTCATTAAATCCTCCCAGGACTCCAAATTCTTGTCTGGTTTGTTGTATCTAGGGCACGCTCACACCATATGTATTATACCTGCAATTTCATTACAGTGTTCGCACCACGGGTTCTGTATCACCAGATGCCACTGCTTAGTGTGAGTGGGTTGGGAAATACCCCCGCCTGCAACTTTCTCCATATAACCTCTTCTTTTCTGCTTAGAATTTTGTCTGCTCAAGGCAGTATCTGTCTTTCTAATCTGTATTTATTGAGAATATCATGGTATTTTTTCAACTCTTCGCTCTGAAGGGGCTCCCTGCTCAACGAGACCACACTGGTATCCCGGTGTGTAAGTCCTCGGGCCAGTGCGTGCGCTGTCTTGGTTCCTCGCAGGCCCTCATGGGCTGGAATCCAGACAAGGTTAATCAGCTCTGCCGGTGGCGGTTCGGCAGCCAGAATTTTAACCGCTTCGGAAGATATCCTGCCTGCGTTGTAGTTTCGGACAGCCGATTTGGAATCGGTTACGATCACCCTTACATACTGTTGTATTAGGGCCAGCGCAATGGCCACCTCCTCAGCCGCTGTTGCGTCCCTCTGTCGAATGCTGTAGCACAAGACCCAGTCCCCACCCTCCCTGGTTGCTAGGGCTACGAAACCAGTTCTGCGTTCGTATTCTACCGCGTTCGTGTAAACCACGTCCTGTCTGTTTGCTAGTTTTTTTCCGTAGAGCTTTCGCTCAGTCTTTTCTTTTACCCTCATGGTGTACCGGATGCATGTTCCTTGAAAGTGGTGGAATTCTGATTTTGTTTCTTATGTCTGTAGGAATATCCTCAGTCAGTTTTAGCCTTGCTCGAGGTTCGAAGCCTAGCTTTTCTAGTATTTTAGTCCCGATTGGCTGCGTAGGAGCCGTTGCTGCTGTGCTACTTTGGTAGCCTCTATGAGCTCGCCTAATGTGTATGAAATTCCCATGTTGAGAATTTTTGGGTGGATGTGTAAGGAGGGAGGCAGTTTTGACACCTTTTCTAATTAGGATTTCAATCTTGTTCTTTTCTGCTTTTGCCAGCCGTAGGTATGGTGCCACGAATGTGATCCTACTGATTACAAATGAATGAACTAGTCTCAATAGGTTCACCTCTTTCATTCCCGCGTATTTGATTGTTATTCTCTTAATTAGCTGACACGTCTGGCCTACTGTCGATTCGAGTTTTTGTATGATTTCGGTGTTCTTACCGTTTGACTGGATCCGAAGACCCAGCATTTTAATCGTTTCTACCCAGGGTATTTTGTCCCCATTTACCGTTAGCGTTATCCCGTGTTCCTGGGGCTTTCTTTGTCTATATTGTCGGCCAAGAAGAGCGCTTCCGATTTCTTGACAGAGCATTTGAGTTCTATTTAGTTTAGGTATGACTCAATTTCCTCAATCGCTGTTTGGAGTAGGTTTTCGATGAGCGCATCACTGCCTCTGGTAACCCAGAGGGTGAGATCTTCCGCGTATAATGTGTAGTTGCGTCCTTCTATACCTGCCAATTTCTTTGGTAAGTCAATCATTGCAATCTTGAAGAGCGTTGGTGATAGGACTGAGCCTTGGGGAGTGCCTTTGTTACCCAGTCTTATTCCTTTCTCTTCCTTGCCTCCTAGGCAGATATTAACTCTTCTATTTGAAAGAAAGTCTTTGACGTAATTATATGTCTTTCTACCTACATTTAGAGTTTCTAGGCGTTCTAGTATGGCTGCGCGGTCAACATTGTCGAAAGCTTTGGCCACGTCTAGACCTACTATTATTTTTGTATCTTTGATTGTCCAGCACTTGCTCTTTAAGTGGAAGCATGACGTCACATGCGGAAAGATGGGCCCTGAATCCGATCGTGTCTGAGCCTGTTCTTCTAGGAATCTGTTTAGTCTCGTTTTAATTATGTGCTCCATTGATTTACCTACACATAAGGTAAGCGAAATGGGCCTCAGGTTTTCTAGACTTAGTCTTTTGCCTGGCTTCAGAATAAGCACTAGGTTGGCCTCTTTCCACGCTGGTGGGATTTGGCCCTTGTCCCAACATTCCTGCATATACGCTGTTAGCTTAGCTGTTGATGCATCATCCAAATTTTTTAGCATGCGATTACTGATTCTGTCTGGACCTGCCGCCGTTTTTGTTGTAAGCATGTTTAATTCCATTTTTACTTCTCCGATCGTGATGGGCTTGTCCAGAATGGGATTCTCTGTGCCCTTGTACTCAGGGAGGGGTGTGGAAACCGCCCATCTCAAGTACTTGCCTCTCACTTCAGAGATCAGTTGGTCACTAGTGCCTTCGTATCTATATACGAGATTGTGTAGTTGTTGGCGTGCCTCATGTTTTGTCTTATCCGGGTCTAAAAGATGTCTAAGCATTTTCCACGTGTTAGCTTTGCTGATTCCGCAGTCCATCTGCTTGCAGATGTTGCCCCAGTTTTGGCTAGTTCAGTACAGAGCATGCTCCTCAATATCTCTGTTCTATTTGGCCAGGAGCTTGCATACTTTCGTGTTCCCCCTCTTCTGGCCAAGCTTTGCTTCTAGCTGCCTTTTCCTGCGCCACAGACCTATCAAGCGCTTGTCGACTACTTCTTGTGCGTCGTCTGCTTCCACCTCTTTGTTGGCTTCTTTAACTGCCGCGAGAATGTCTGTGCCCTAAGATGCTATGTCTGTAATTTCGTCTTCTGTATAGAGGTTCTGCCTGAATAGGTCCCAATTTATAGCTGCGAACTTTTTGGGTTTCAGCACGAGCAGTCCGGCTTCTACTACGATCTCAATAATTTTGTGGTCGCTTCCTAGGTCCTCCTTCGTGTTACACCACCTGGCCGTGATTTGGCCTCCGATAAGTGTTAAGTCGGGTGTAATGTCCCTACTCACGCTATTTGCTATTTCCCTGTCTTGTTGGTTTTATAAGGTCAGTGATTAAGATTAGCTCATTTTGTAAAATGCTGTCCCAGAGTTCCCTCCCCTTAATGTGCGTAATTTTATACCCCATGCGGGGTGATGCGCGTTAAAGTCCCTTACAATGACAACTGGATTTTTTCCCGCAATCTGTTTCGTTTTTGCGAATAGGCTGTCGAAGCCACAATTCTTTCTCTCTTTTGGAGAGCTGTATACATTTAAAACATATAAGCTTTTCTCTTTCCGCTTTCGCGGTATCATTTCAATGAGAGTGTGATCTAATTGGATGTGTCTAGTCTCGGGCTGCAGTGCGGTAACGTTTTGTTCTATGAGGGTGGCAACCTGCGTGTTGCCCCCTAGGCTCGGGTACGATTTGCGTCCGGACAGCTTAGCATTTTTACCGCACTCTTGTAACACTTTAATTTCGGGTTTGTCTCCGTTCACAAGGAACCATTGTAAATTGGCTCGTTTACGCAGGAAGCCCCTACAGTTCCATTGCCAGATAGTATTATTGCTGTTTAGCCAAGCCATTTTTTATCGCTTGAAATTCCGCGCATATCCATTGGTCCCTTCTGTCAAAATCCGCCTTGAGAGCAGCATCTCGTTTTTAAATTCCACTGTGATAGTTTCTGTCACTTGCTTCATGAATTGCATTAGCGTTCCATTCAGTAGTTTCATGTCCTGTTTCTGTTTATCATTCAGTTGTTCGGATTTGGTCTTGAGATCTGACTCTTCCATTCCATTCCATTAAGGGCTAACCGCATGAAGCGACGATTCGCGGTGACACGCGGGGCGTCGCGCGTGGTCTGAGGGCTGCCAAAGCATTGCCGCTCGTCGCGGCCGTTCAGGTTCTGTGTTTTTGAAAATTGCGTGTGTCGCCCAGAAGCAACTCGCAAGCAGCTAATGAAGGCCTTGGGATATTCAATTTCCGTTCTGGCTCTTTTTTTAAATTTTTTTGTGAGTGAAGTATGATTCGTGCGTATATATGAGTGCATCTGAACAATTCAGTAAAAGCTTGATAGGGTAGCAAAGGAAAAAAAAAAAGGCTAGTGTGGCTAGATATTGTTAATTTTTGAAAGGAGCAGGAGAAAGTCACTGCTTGCAATGAAAGTCTGCATCACAGTGTAAGAGCGACCCGCTGTGCTGTGACCCTTTTGTTTTTAAACGCTATGCGTTCCAAAAGATTTCATCAGTGTTATCGTATTTCATGGTGTTTGGTGTTAGAAGCGGAATATAGCGTAACTGTACTCCCTCTGACTGCACGACGACGTGTTAGTAACAAAGCAATGCATAAAACGCACCTTTCTGTCGCCGAGTCCCGTCGCTCCGCGCGGTGTGCACCAGCGGCAGCGACAGGCGTTGGTGGCGGAGGCGTGTGACGGATCGCTAGGGATTGTCGCCCCATGCAGTTACTGCTTTATTTGCAATTTTCTATTCTGCAACGAATGCTGCAATATTATTTGTACTGGCAAAAAAAATATATTCCAAGACCTATGAAAAACGGCCATTTTCTCGCGGTAACGAAAGAGTTAACAACCCAAACTAACATAGGTAATGAAGGATGCCGTAGTGTAAAGATCCAGAAATTTTGCCTAATGTGGCTCTTAAGTTGCACTGACGTCTTACAGCACATGAGCACCTTACGTTTGATTGGAATGAAAAGCATTCTCCATGGCCAGTATCGAATCCACACCCTTGGAATAGGCAGTCAAGCGCTTTAACCACCGGTCACCACGGCTGTGCGAGATGGTCTCATCCCAGGCACATAAGTATGAGTACTATGATTACTTGATAACGAAATGACTGTCTCAACGTGTCTTTGTGGGCCAGCAAATAAAAACAGACGCTCCAGACAGTGCTGCACCAGTCAGAACGTCATTCCAGACATCGAAACGCGTCCGAGCCCACTCATTCTGAACATAAAACATCACACTTGCTATTTGAACATCCGAGCTGATGGGCCTTCGCAGAAGGGGAAAATGTACCTTTTCTTTTCTTAGCTCTGTTGCCTTACAAACATGCTGCACGCGTTTACGATAAGTAAAAAAAAAATTATTTTTTTTTTGGTTTCCGAGTGGTAGAGTTTGCCGAAATTTGCTTTCTGTGCTCTCAAAAACTTTGTTGTATCAAAACTTTGGTACAAAACTACTTCGTTAAATTGAGGGAAACGATAGGTGCATTTCTATGGCAGCAAGAAACAAATGGAAAAAGTTTATTGCATCTCAAACTTCGGTATATTGAGGTTGTTTATATATTAAGGTTCAACTGTATTTGCATACCAACAGGGCATAGTGTATTGGTTAAAATGCAGGTATGGTTTAGGTGAAAAGGAAATGTTAGCTTAAAAATAATTGCCTCGGGTGTTTCATTTTGTATTTATTTTTCTTCCTACAAATTGTAACCTTTTTGGCAGATGTGCACATACTGTACATGTGGTAAATAGTAGATATTTTTTTGTGTGTATTGGATCTCATGCATTCTATACATACAGTAAATAGCTATGTTCTGTGCGTGTGTGTGTGTTTGTGTGGTGAGTCTCATTTGACATTGGAGTGACTTAGGCTGTGTTCCTGGTGCTCTTTACGTAATGTCACTTGTGCATGTTTGCTATCTGGAATGAAAGCTTGTGCTGCCGTGCTTACTGCTCACTTGCCTGCCTTGCAACGATCCAGTGTTCTGGAATCAAGAAACTGCTGATGGCAAACAGTTCCTCGAGATGCTAATCAGTGCAATCAACGCGTGGCAGGTGAGTTCGTCTCGTTTCTGTATTTTTTAAGGTGATTTTTGGACTGTGAGTCGCTTTGCCTGAGGAGACAGGCTTGATCTCTGCTGTGGCGGCCAGATTTAAATGGAGGCGGAATTCAAGGTACCCATGTAATGTGTGACGTCAGCGTGCTTTTAGAGAACCCCAGCTGGTCAAATAATGCAGAGCCCTCTGCTCTGGCAGACCTCATATCCTATTTTACTGTGGCACTTTAAGCCCCAAACTATAAAGCAGGTATCGCAAATAGAGGAGGTTTTTCTCCAGCTTGTTTACTTCCACATGGATAAAAAGTAATAAGTTAAAAATGTCAGCGGGTTATCCTGCCCGAAAACTACTTGCCAGGAGGACCTCTTAAAAGGAGAGCTCTCATCTCGATGAGTGCAGAGCTGGCCATCTGAGTCTCAGGAGGAGAGTCGACACAAGACATATAAAACTATCAAAATGAGAGCTGGTGGAGTCAGCCATTGAGGTGCATGTTGCCATCACCACCACGTATGATAGGCATGTATTCAGTCTCCTCCTTATAGCCAGCATGTATGTTGCCTCCTTGGCTAAGTGATCATGGCTAACTTTGACCATGTACTGCTTCCTTGGTGCTGTACAGAGCGACAGCCAGACTCGGCAGCAATAGATATAGTTATAACATAGCAGTTGTGAAATATGCTTGTGCCGGCTTCTCGTTCAATCTCTTCAAGAGCTAGGAAGCAATGCGAAAAAAGCTGTACTTCCTTGATGGCAACACAGGTTGTAAAAGTAGCTGAGAAACAATGTTCTGCAAGGCCAATCCTCCTTTTTTTGGTACTGCTCCCAAGATTTTTTTGTTCAATATATATTGAAGAAAGGTTTATAGCTATGCGGATTGGTTACAGTTCATTATAGATGGTACAGCAAAAAAAATTTCCAAGGACAAAGAAGGAATGCCGCGTAGATGTACAGAATACCGCTCGTCTCTGTGGTCCCCTTCTTTTGTCTTACACCTGTTTTTGCATTGTAATGCACTTTTTTTTTTTTTGTCAATATACATCGAACACACACTCAGCTGCAGAACTTCAGGACGATATTGGAACGGCGTACGTTCATCCAACATGCTTGTTACCTGGCTCTGCCACAGTGCGATGCACATACTTTTGTTGTCCAGGAAATACCACCGGTTGTGGAGCAGTGGCTCACGGAGGTGGTGGGCCTTTGGGACGGTGAACACTACTGGAAGCAGATGCTGGCGCTCATATCCTTCTCTACGCTCTCATCTCCGGGCCTCTTTTTCCTGCGTATCCTAGAGCCGCTGCTCCAACTGCTGTTCTTCCTGGAACTTGAGAAGCAGGTCAGGAAAAGTGACGGAGCAGTAACAGAAAATAGAAAATGGTTTTTTTTTTTTTTTTTTCAAAACATAGTAGCATTCATGGAGTTTAATGTATGAAGCTCATGCATTTTCTTGCTCGTACATACAAATAAGGAAATAATTACAAATTAAAATTATTGCAGCATTTAGGCTTCTCCTCATATCGTCGAAGAATTGTGGATTATCTTGTGATGATGTCGTTGCTGGGGAAATTTTCTATTTCCGCTGCTTTCGTCCACATGCTGCCAGGTGTCCTTCAGTGCTGCCAGACATATGCCCGACAGTGTTACCAGAAAATACTTTGTGGGCTTAGTTTGGCTTTTCTTTTCCAAACAACCGTTCCTTCACTGGAAACGGCGTGTACCGCCATACATGATGTCACTGTTTTTACCCTGCAATTGCCACGTGCTGCATAGAAGGCTGAGTGCCGTCGGGATTTTATTTGGGGATTACTTCATTGTTTCACACACTAGCACAAAAAAAAAAATTTTTTTGTTATTCATATGTGGGTTCTACATGTGTCCCCTTTAGGCTCGTCTGATCCAACGGCAGATTTCCTTTTAATAATGGGACATAGAGGGCAAATTGAAGTGTCCTTTTGTGAATGGATTACCATTTTTAATGAGAAAGTGGCTATTTTTGAGTATATTATGTGCATTTTGCCTACGATATCGTGTGTACTGCTTTATCTGTGTATTCTCTTCCTTTTATTTATTTCTACTGTAATATACAGTCGCTGAACTGCAACTGGAGACGTGTGCTGCTTTCCTCATCTTCTCGGCTACTGTACGTAATTGGAAAAAACGAACTGGAATTTACAATGACAGCAGACCTGTTATGAGCTGCATAAAATAAAGCAATGACCATTCATTTTTGCAAGGAGACTGCAGTGGCGTCAAATAGCTTCATTCGTACATACTGTTCAGGCTAGGCAACGCCTGGCATTCACTTCTCAATAGTGATCATGAAGCCCTTTTGATCAATGATACCTGCAAGTTTCGAATTGAATGGCTGTCAAAAAATGTTCCAGTCCTAAAAGAATTTTCTGACTAATAGATGTGTCTTCTGCTGCCAAAAAAACATCATCATAGCCAACAAGAGTCATACAGTTGATTTTTGTTTAATACAAAAAATTGGATGGCATTGTCTTCAATGTTCTAGAAGGGGAACAACATTTGAAATCGCAAAAAAAAATGTAAGAAAATTTTTTTTTTAAATACATATCCTGCCTGTATCGACTTGTATGCCTCGTTTTCAGCGCTGTCCCAGTTTTCTTGCTAAAATTCATTGAGAGGTACTCTATAGAAATCATTTGTAACCTGCATTTGCTTGGCATGCTCAGGAAACGCTCGGTTGGGAGTAATGGTCTTAAACTGTAGTTCACTATAATCTCAAACCGTCCATTGGATTGGATTGTATCGAGCCCTGGCTAGTGCCCCTGGGGAGAGCGCGCTGGGTTTGGAAGGTGTCTTGGCAGAAGGTTCTTGTTGTGTAACGTCAGTCTGCGTTTTCCTCTGTTTCAGCTTTCGTACTAGACGGTCTCCTTGTGAAGTACGAAATCTCTTCACGACTGTTTATATCTATTTTGACCCCGTCTGTTTTGTTCCACGCTTGGAACTGTACAGCAGGTCAAGATATTCTTTGTTTTGTGAATTGGATAGCTCAATATTTTTGTATCAGATGTTTTTTTCCCAATCTTGTCATGTCTGCATCAACTATATAGCAAAAAGTTAAAAACTGTTAATTTGTGTCTTCAAGGGGTAAAAAACAGCTAAAGGATGTCTTGACCTGTAGCATGCCAGTAAAAACTCAAGGAACGTTGAATCACCATTCTGCACATGTTTTTAACTCTGCAGATCAAGTAAAGAATTTATCGTGGAAAATGTTCTTGGGGCACTAGCATGAAATGTAAGCATAGTCATGACATTTTCAATAATCTCAGGGGGCAGCTTTTGCATATGCAGTAGAGGAATTCGGGGCTTGTTTGAGGGCAGAGACATCTGGCTATTTTGGAAAGGAACTTTTCGTCTCTCTTGCCAGTGTGAGTTGCATTTCATCAGTGTAAGCTACTTTCTTCATGCTTTTTTACTAGATTGCAAAACTTGGTCTCCTGCATAACTTAGTAGATCTTGGAAGCTGGTTTACAGCGTTGCATGAGCATCTTGCTTGCTTTTTTTTTTTTTTTGCAGATGAAGATATTTCGGTGCCTGTGCGATCTATGCCGCTTTTGGGGGCTGGTGGAAGTGCCTCGAGCAAAGGGAGAGAGGTCCGTACTTTTCTATCTTCCCGAGTGCTGCGTGAGGTGATTGAACGAGTGAAATGAGAGGCCACTTTTGTTTAGGTAGTCGGATACGAGGAGTTCAAGAAAGAGAAGCACTCCCAGGTTTGCAAGCGCTTGCATTGCTCTGGGTCAGAGTGGTGATGCATTTGCACCATGTTGACCAATTGGCACTTGAGTGCGTTTTTCTGCTCCAGAAGCAGCAGATTGATCATAGTTACGACAGAGCAGATCGGAAAAACGCTTAAGCTTTGTCATTAAGGCTCTCACCTGATAGTGTTAATTTGCTCCCTTTTGCCGGCTCTGTTTTGGATCCTTGATAGTGTATTGCACTTTACTGCTCACATAACCCGTAACCTTTTATTTGTGCCTTTGTATCCCACCTCGCACACGCATTAGCATGCAGTCTTAAGCTACCAAAGCATGTGAAAGACCACCTGATTTAGATAGTGTATGACCTCTCTTTAACCAAGCTGAATGAATGTGCCCACGTGGCCTAAAGGCATTGTGTCTGACTTGGGATCCAAGGGTCCTGGAATGCTGGATTTTGATCTCACTCTCACATCTGAATTGGAGAGACCGAGTTTGCAACACCTTCCAACTCAGCCTGTCATGTGCTCCCTCAAGATCACAGAACTCGACGACCGGTCGGTAGGTGCTTAAAGTCTGGCTTCATCGGAGGGGGTCTGTACTGATTCCAGCACAGGTGGAAAGGCAAATAGAGGGAGAAAGAGAAAGTGGCTGGTGGCCTGCTTCGCATATTGTTTTACACAAATGGGAGAAATTATTCTCCTCTGTTGCGAGCTATAGAAGATATGTTAATGGTTCTTATTAAAACTCACTGCCAAATTGCTGAAACAACCGAGAAATGCTCTAACAACCAATGACAGGATTAAAATATGACAGCTTTGTATTCATGCAGTCGATATACCTACGAGCGCGAGGGGTCTCAGACCTCTCTTAAATATCGGCCCTAGACTCTCCTGGCTTTAAGTCCTGCCGAGCGAGGGTGTAACTGTCCTCCCACAGGAATGTTCTCTGCGTGTCTAGAGCAGAGCGCCACGACCATGTGACCGCACTTCTCTCCCCAGCATTCTCCGCCTGCCCACTGTGGTGGCAGTTGCTACCCGAAGAGAGGCCAGTGCTCCGTGCAGAACCGCTTGTTTTGTATGCCTTTGCTCTCACAGTGCGGCGATCTGCCTCTTTTGGCCCTTTCGATGCCAGCAGCGACTCTCAAACATGCATATAGCACCTGAGCAATGCTTTCCGCTTGCCGAGTGCCGACGCTTTGCAGCCGTCATTTTGAGCGTCGCCGACTCAAGAGAAAAAAAATTAAAAATATGGCGCAGATATCACGCTTTATGCCATGTGACTTACTCTACTCCCGCTTCAGACGAGGGAGCAGCCGGGAGTGCACTCAGGTGCTCTCAGCGGAGGAAAAGCCGTCCTCCTCTACCATTGGAAGCCAGTGATTCTACTCTTGCTCTCCCACTGGAGGGCACCCGCTTGTCTGAGAGCACTTTCAAAGTGCTCTCGAGTGCGCCTGCTCTCCCACTCGAATTCGCCATTATTATGCGCCCCCTCCACCAAGGTACTCAAAATCTGTCCTCGTCTCAACGAGCACATTGCTTTGACCATCGTTGCTGCTGTTCTACCACTGCCATACAACAAAAATATATATATTTTTTTACATTAGCTGTGAGGCAGGCCTGCAAAATTTGCATGAAGAGAACAATCTGCTTATTGGTGTCTGAGGGCTCTGCCGCATTTACTTGTTTTGGGGTTGACCATTGAGGGAAGAAGCAAAAGGCAACAGTCGTCACCATGCCTGTTGGTTGCATCGCTCTCCCTCTTACAATCACGGAGCCCACATTTGTGTACCACGCTTTTTTTCAATTGCTTTGACCCCTTGTAAAACCTTTTGTTGTCTTGTGCTGGTAGGAGGTCTAAAAGAATTCATAGTGTTTTGGTCACAGGGTGACTTTCTACCCTAATAAAAGTTGCAGGTTGTGAAATGGCCAAATGGCAGCTTTAATTAAATCTAGGGATCAACAATGGAAGTCATAAGAAGCAGCCATGGCTGCTGTGTGTGGAAGAAAATGAAGTACTGTGAAGGAACAGGCATCACTAACGCTTAGGGCCCCCCCTTTTTCTTTGCAGGGAGCCGTCCCTCTTTGGCAGGACGTATGACGGTAAACCCATGAGTGCCATGCAGCAGCTGATTGGCCATGTCGGCCGCATTGGTGTGGCCCTGCTGCAGCTCCACCCTGACCATCTCATTGAAGTCATGGGCCACGTCTTCGACCTCCACCGCATGGTGAGTGAGCGTTGAGGTTGGCGTGGAAGATGTGTCTGTCCGGGCAAGAACTGAGGAAACTTACTGCACTGTTTGAATGGCTTGAAGAATTCTTCAGAATGCTGTGTGCATGTTGAAAACATTTCTGTGAAGGCTTAAGCAGGTTTGTCTGCCACTAAAGATGTTTGATTTTGTGAAGTTGGTGGAAATATATAGGCAGTACGAAATAGGCTGTATGAGCCTTCATTGATGCATTTCAACTCTGTGGTGGTGACTGGATTGCAGAATAGGCTGAGTGACAGCTAGCACGATGTATTCGTTGTCACATTTCGCACTATTGCATCTCCTTGTTGTGGTATTTTTTCTTGAAGCATACTTTACGGACTCTCGGTTCTTTTTCGGCACAGTCATCAAACAGCCCTGGCATGCTGGAGGCACAGCTACATTCGCTGACATTTTTTGGACTCAGTTGGACCTCGGAAGTCGTTTGAATAATTGAGCAATCTAACAAACCTATAAACTTTAAAAAAGAAAATAGTTTTTCGGCAACTCGGCCATTTGCATGATCTCCTATCTTGATCAACTTTCGTACATTGCCGGCCAGCATACAGTGCCCCGTGGAAAGGGGTCAGGGTAGCAGGTCGTGCATACAGTGCCCCATGAAAATGGGTCAGGGTAGCAGGTCGTGCATACAGCGCTCCATGGAAATGGGTTAGGGTAGCAGGTCGCACTATGAATGCTCAAGTAACTGTAGTACTCTGTGGTAAAGGCAACATGGGAGTAATGATGCATAGCGCATACCTACACAGATGGTAGAGCACATTAATGACGGAACTGAAGAGCACTTCCTACCCCGCTGGGGTGGGGCAGTGGTTTTGGCGCTCGACTATTGTTCCCAAGGACGCGGGATCGAATCCCGGCCTCGGCGGTAGCTTTTCGATGGAGGCGAAAAGCAAGGCGCCCGCGTGTTGTGCGATGTCAGTGCACGTTAAAGAACCCCAGGTGGTCGAAATTTCTGGAGTCCTCCACTACGGCGTCTCTCAGCCTCAGTTGCTTTGGGATGTTAAACCCCACAAAACAAACTAAACCAAGAACACTTCCACACAAATGTGCATTCTACACATTGCGCCAGCTGGACCTGCAGGCCACGAGGCTGCATGTGCCGACAGGTGGTGCTGGGTGTAGAGCGTAGGAGCACGTCGACAGGCTGTGTGCGAGGGTAAAAGTTTCTGGTCTGTACCTGTCTGAGAAAAATTTGTGCCCGATAAGAAGGAAAACCTGCGCTATCCGAAGTCGAGGTAATGTTTTTTATTGCAATATATTATAATAAATAAATCAAGTCAAAAGAAATGAACTTGAAAAAAGTATGGAGGCACGTCAGAAGCAAGCAAAGCGTAAAAGAATATACTATTCCAAATGCTCTAGATAGAAATTATAGCGATATTCTAAAAGGAAAGGCTGAGTAAATCAGTACTTCATTTTTTTTTTTTTTTTTTTGTCTTCGTTGAAAAGCAAACTTTTTTAACTCAAATACTACAATCAGGCTCTGAGAAATGTCGTTTTGTAGTTCTCTTGCACAAAATACTGGTCAACTTTTTGTAGGGAGGTGCAAGATTTGGAAGAGGTACAAGTGTACGCGGGCTAAGTGACCATAATACATCACTCAACATCAATCCCTTGTTTCTTGTGGGAGTCCTGTAAATACTGTGGCACCTTGGTAGTTTTCTCGCAACCTGTGGCACCCCTTATGATGAGGACCTGTGACTAACAGATGCCATCCAAGATGCTGTCGTAAGAGTTGCAGACCCGAAGTTCGTTGCACTCGTCCAGCATCTGCTTCAGTTTCACGTCGTGGTCCACCTGAGGGTTGTAACTGCTCAAGATATAATTGCTGATCTGCTTGCATCATTGTAGCTATGAGGCCCTTGCCAATGTTGCACGACATCCCCGGGTTCCGGTCTTGTTCGGCGATGACCAGAGCACTACCTTTCCTGATATCAGGTGTGACACCACTTGCTCTGCTTTCAGGTGACATGCTGCTTTGAGCGAAAAGGGCCACTCAGCTGCCCCGCGGTTTTTGGAAGTGGGCCAGTATCGATGCCCAGAGCACTGGTGGTTTCATGCAGTTCAGCTAGACCTCTGGCTTGAGACTCACTTCGTAAGGGTCTGGCTGCTCTGTCTCCTTGTTGACACACCTGTGTAAGGCTCTAGGTACCAAGGTGGAAACATTGGAACTGGGTGCAGGACTGGAAATTCATAGTTGCAGCTGGAAGTTTAGACACACAGCTTTGACGTCAACACTCTGACGCAGCACACTCCACTGGGTTTCCACCCTGTGCTTTTCCTGCGCAGTGGCCTTCCTTTCTTTCTGCGCTTGTGAAACAGTGGCCACCACTTACCTAGGCAGTTCGACGATTTGTTGTCCTTCTTCTGCACCCGTGCGCACTGCATAAGTGCCTGCCTGTGACAATGCAGGACTCAGTTGTTGTGTTTGTTCAATAGTGCTCGAGACAGGCTCTTCATTTTTTACCTTGGCCTCTTTCGTAATGTCTACAGAGGTTGGCGAGTCTGCTAGAATCACAGTTGAGATGTCTTCCTTTCGCATATTCGTTTCAGCCTGCACTACCGGACGAGTGCTGTTACTCTGCCATGTTGCCCCCTTCCTCACCCCTGCCCCCTTTTTCCCCGATAGAGCTAACATGAAAAGCAAAACACACCTAGATGTTATCGCTGCGCAGCATCTTGGTGCACTGCCAAGAAATGCGCGTTGGAATATGTGACGATGATGGCCCGAAACGGAGGGAGGCGCTAACGAACGCTTTTTCTTTTTCAAATTCTCAGTGGCAAAAGTGGGGGATGGGTTCATTATGCGAGAGGATCATTACGCAAGTAAATGTGTGCGGTAAATTTACTGTAATGCGAATGGTTCTTGTCAGTTTTTTCGAGGCCATTCAACCCCTTCACCGTTTTGTTATATCAACGAATTTTTTTAACAAAACTGCTTATTTTTTTTATTCCTGATTTCGGTTATTATTGCAATAAAAAGCATGCATTCGATCTTCAAAAAATTTTTCAAGCAAACACGAAGTCAAATTAGCATATTGAACTTTATTATTTCTCACAATACGGAAGAACTGCTCAGCACAAAGTCATCACTGTCATCCTCGCTCCCTGAAACAATGTACACTTCAGTGTCTGAATCACCATCGTTCGAAGAAGATGACGACGAAGAAAAGTGTCGTTTCCGAGAAGACGGGCCAGCAATGCACGCGTCGCCTCCGCCGGATACCATTTTTAAAACCCATGTTGCCATACGAAAAAGACGTTTATGTGGTAGAAAAAAACCAAATTATCAAGTCAGTGCTGCCATCTGTCGAGCAAAATGCCATCTAAGCCACAAACGAGCGCTGCTCGTCCGAAACTCTGAAGGGAAGAACCTATTCAGCGAGGACGAGCTATAGTCGTCCAAAACGGTTTGGGGACGGCTTGGCAAGGACGAGCGCAGCTCGTCCGAAACGGTTAAGGGGTTAATTCGCACTTTTTTTCCCGGTTCTGTGAACCTCAAATTAACAAGTTTTTACTGTATTTGTTTGCATACGAGTGGGCTGGGTCTGGGGGAAGCAGCAGGAAAGCGTGGCGACTATAAGACATCGCGATAGCTTCTCTAAGGGTCGCTGGCGTAAGGGGGCAGAGCATCCTGAAACAATTAAGAATGCAATCCCGGCTCGTCGTTCCTTCTACAAACCAAATCTGTTGCTAAATCTCTTCCCTTAGGACAGCGCAAATACAGGCTGAATTCTTATGTCTGTAAACACTAATCTACACTCCTATGCGGGGAAAGTCTTTATTCCAAATGCCTTTTGAAAAGCCATCGAGTCAAACGAGCAGAAGCACAGAGCTTTCCCTGAGGTGCCCAGCCAATACAGACAAGCCAGGCACTGTGAACTATCCTGTGTCTTCACTGCTTTTTACTCTGCTGACTCCCTGTCACAGTTGTTTGATGACGTCATGTTGTTTACCTAAGTATACATTTTCGTCACGGAGATGTCACTGTCGCTGGGTTTTGAAAAACGGAGTCTTTGCCTGGCTAGTATTTAAAATCAAATTAAAACGTTTGCAGCAAAATGGGAGCTTGGGATTACTTAGGGAGCATCTCTGTATAACCAGGAAAGCAACCGTATTCCTTCCAACGCTTCGAAAATTGCTGTCTATACTCCTTTAAATCTTTGGAGCCAACCGCTTCCAGCCGTAAACACCTCGACGTCCAGAATGGAGGCGAAATTTTTTGCCTTCTGTTGCAGCATGGGAGACTGGCAGGTTTCTTGTGCAGACATCCAAAAACCACTGGTATAGCGTTTTCTCTACCTTATCATAAGCCGGCTTGCCGAGGCGACAGCCATCAGCTTTCACGCAATCTTGTGCATTATCCCTGAGGGCGGACTTGTTTTTCAGGATAATGCTCAATGTGCTCTGTGGAATTTTAAAATGCGCTTCAATATCCTACTTTCTTTCGCCACACTCAACGCGGGGAATTATCTCAAGCTTCTTCTGAGCTTGAGTGGCCGGCGCGGCGCAGGAAATGCTGCCTTTTCCTTCAGTCATCCAAGGCGCGATAGGTCTGGAGCTGTTTGAACGTGCTTGATCACGTGGTAGGTGGCTGCCGAATAGGAATGCTGCCGAGCAGCTGGCAGAAGGTGCGGAACTTAAAGCCACTACCAGTCCTGCTTTTGTGGGCACTTACATTTTCTTTTGTTTTTCCTACAGTCGCAACTACAATGTTTCATGGAATCACCGGCAGGTAGCGCGGCAGCCCAGAGGCTACCCGGAGCCGGCCCACGAAGCGCATTGGCGGGCGTTTGGTGACCAATCGTGCTCGCTCAGAGTTCGCTATATCTAATGTTTAGTTTGTGATAAAAAATACATTTTACATGCATTATGTCAGCAGTTTGAATGTTCACTATATGGCATAATTTGCTTTATTTGGGTTCGTTAGATTTAGGCTCAACTGTAGTAACTTGAAAAGCACCCCCTGCCAACTGGCAACAGACCTACAAGGGAGTTTTGTGTCCCAACTCCAGATTGGCGCTGGAGCTCGCGAGACAGTGTCGCTGTTTTTGTAACCAATATGCACAGCAGGCAACTTCCACTGTCCTCATGGAGACAGCCACCACAATTGCTACCGGCACTTTTTTTTTTCTACGTGGGGAAAAAAAAAGAAGGCACTGACGTAAAGTCACATCGGAGCAGCAATTTGCCGGTGCCTAGTGCCTCTTTGAACATTTTTCTAACTGATGCGTGCTTTTCCTGCAGAAATTGACAATTTTTTCAAGCCGCTCAGTAAACAAAGTGGTGTTCTTAATGTGGATGCGTTTTTTCGGACTGCCTGGTTTTTCAGACGCTTTTTCCAGCCGCTTGAGGGTCCGAAAAATTAGTTGGCAACTGTGTTATAAATTTCTTTTTTTGCAGTCCAATCTCCAGGCTGGTGGCACGCAAATTCTCGTTAATTTGTCGCAGTTGAGCAAAGTATTCTTTTGAAAACAGCTAGTATAGTAACTCTGCTGCAGAAGGATGATAGATCTCTAATTGCATACTAATAAGGTGTGCTGCATCAATTGCTCCTATCTCTGCCAATTGTGTTCCGTAAATCACTCGGGGCACTTTTTTTTTTTATGGTCGTAAGGTGCAAACGTGACTAAACACAATACAAGAACCACAAGCAGCATTTCATGTGAGGTGCTTGAGCACATTATGTTGGCTCCAATTTGATGGCCCATTTTTAAGCAAACATTTTTTTTTACGGCTGATGCAGTAAGTTTTCTGGACTTTCCTACAGCATCCAATCAGTTAAGCTTTCTCATGGTTCAGCTGTATTAGTCATTAACAGTAAATAGGTTGCTGCATGTATTTAGATTTCCAGATGGCATTTGACTTTCAGTGATGCTTTATGCCTATGGTGATGCAAACATGCCAGATAATGACCTAATTGTTATTGGTCATGCTGTAAATATTCATCTGGTTTCTCGGTATACAAGTATAATAACATTTTTATGAAATTAGTCTTCCAATAACATGACTTTTAGCTACAAAGCAGCAAGATGCCATGGCATCTTATTGTTAGCCTACCTGTTAGCACTGTGCAGTAGAGAATGGAACTAGTACTATGTGCATGATCTTTTTTTTGTGTGTGGAATAAATTGAAGGAGAAAACTATTCTTACTGCTCTAATTTATTGAACTAATTACCTAATTTACTGCATAATAATAGTTACTAATGGCAGCTCATCTTTAGTGCTACTAATAATTCCGTGGAACCGGCCTTCACTTTTGTGCAAAGAGCAGAGTCTCATGCAATTCAGTGACCTTTATGCTCTCTTTCACGAATGAGGAAAGAAAATGAAATAGCCGTGGTCAATCATATCAGCTTGCAATAGCTTGTCAAGTTAACTGCCTTCTTGCAATAGCTTGTCAAGTTAACTGCCATAGCAGCGGCTCCCATCAAGCATAAAACAGACTGCAAACCAATGGGTCATTACTGCCATGAGCAAAGAAAA
The DNA here is from genome assembly GCA_023969395.1 of Amblyomma maculatum. Classification (NCBI taxonomy): domain Eukaryota; kingdom Metazoa; phylum Arthropoda; class Arachnida; order Ixodida; family Ixodidae; genus Amblyomma; species Amblyomma maculatum. Next base: position 850,614 of record JAJIZL010018870.1, on the reverse strand, counting down.
AAACATATGCTCCCTTTTTCCAGTTCAGTCGCATTATTGTAGTTGCTACGGTTGTTACAGACAAACTGTGCCGCAAGCATTGCTCGCAGCACGTGAAATTTGCTAACATATGATACAGTCAGCATCCGGTCACTTAATGAATTTCCATCCAGTCTAAGTTCTTTTTACTTCCCTGGAGTCTTGTCATGTGCTTTATTTAGCGTCTCTTTAGCCGGGATGCTTTCCTGTTTTGAATATTTGCCAGAAACACTTCCTTTTTCAGTTTGCGTTGTGTAATTGCAATATGGCACCTTTCCACATTTTACACCTAAATATTTGCTGGAACTTATTGCCACCCCAGAACTCAAATACTGGCTTTTCTCGCTGGCACTTTTCTCTTTTTCCAATCCAGAGGCTGGACATTTACAATAAAACGGGTGTCACCATGCTGTCTGCACTTCCGTGGCCTGTGCTCGTGTACTCGGTCTACTCGCACAATGCCCTGCTTCTGGACGGAATCAGTAAAGTCTGCCTAAGGTAAGGTTGCTTACAAATGTCACCACTGCTGGGAAGAAGAAATCCACAGCCATTCAGTGGCATTGGGGCAGACAGATTGCTTGTTAGTGGTCGAAATTACTCTGTAGCCCTCCACTACGGCTCCCCTTTCTCTCTTTCCACTTATACTCCCACCTTCCTTCCTTCTCTTACAGCCGGGTTCAGGTGTCCACAGAGCAAGTGTGACAGATACTGCACCTTTCCCTTCCTGTGAACCATTATTATTTTATTAGTGCGTGCATTTGGACCTGGCAGGCGCAGTTGCTGCCACTGACGCATTCAGACTGCGAGAGCATGGGGTGTGGTTTAGTCTGTCAGTCACTGTGTGGCCCCTTCTCCACTCTTCTCTGCGCTTCGCCTGCTCTCACTGCTCTCCGTTGAGGCTTCACACGCTGCTACCAATGCCGCCCATTTTTTTTATAGCGGGCGCTGTAATGCTCACGCATTAAAAATGAAAGCCACACACTCTCATTCTGCTGCAGCAAAATAACCACTTCATACTGCACACGCTTTGATAAATGAATTGATATGTCCAAGGATTCCTGGGGGGCTTTGTGGCTATCCAAAGCATGGAAAAGTATTTAAGTATTTGGCAGAATATTTGATCTACTGCTCTTGAGTGCATTAAAGGTGATAACCATGCTTCGTGCATGATAAATTGCTGTCGAAAAGTTCTTAGTAGGGGTGTGCAAATCTCAAATTTGCAAACACGAATATGGGAAAAAAATGCCTTTGATAGTCGAATCAACAATCGAATATCTGATAAAAAAATGAAGTAAAATAGCAAACACTGTTCATCTTAGTTATTTAAGAATTAGCATAGTATTTGCACACCTGCCAACGCTCCCAAATTTTGATTACATCTCCCGATTGTACGAACGCGACCTCAAATCTCCCGAAAAGTGGCTGCCATAGCCCAGCGTTTTTCTTTTCTAATTTTTTGAAATTCCTTTTTTTGAGCGCTATACCTATAATCCTATAACGTCTTTTAATATAGCCATGCCGGAAAGCAGCGTGAGGGGAGTTAGTCACCAGCATGCACCGTGAATCAAGGTAGTGGCCATCGGCACTACCACGAATGCGAGCAATCGACGGGCGCTGCCATATTGGATTTCCCTAATTGGCTCGTCTCAGGCTGACTTGCCCATTTAGCAATCCAGTCATTATATGATCGTGGGTGCGCTAGCCGTGCTAGGTTTCATTTGGCCTTCTCAGGTCATCGAGTGAAGTGCGGAACGCTGGACTAGTATGTGTTTCCCTGAGTTGGAGGGATCGATGGCGCTTTTGAAAGCCAAGAAGACGTACTTGCAAGCACAGTCGCCGACCTAATTTTCGGACCCTCAAGGAGCTGAGATAGCATCCGGAACATCAGGCAGTCCGAAAAAATGAATTCATGCAAAAAAAGTCACTTTATTTAGCTAGCGGCTTGAAAAAGGGGTCAATATGCCTCTTCGGGGCGCTATGTTGCTTTACAAGTCAGCCAGCTTGCACGTCGTCAAGTGTGGCATTCTCGCAGCACACAGCCGAAAGCATCATCAGAGCTCTGGTTAGTTCACTGCTAGATGGCAGCACAGCCTCAGGCTCCTCGCCGTCGGAGCCCGAGTCATCACTTTCCAGCACATTTCACCGGTGAGTTCAGCGCATAGCTTGCTGTCAGCATTAGCAAACTGCTCCAGCGTAACTTCCATGGGAATGGCTCCTGCAGTGCGCAAGGGCTCGATGAGGTCAGCACACGAAGACGGCTGATGAGATTAACTGGTGCTATCATCGGATGATGACGGCACTTCATCTCTGATTGCGAAACTCGCGTGGTGGAAGCAATTCCACAGTGTCTCCTCGGTAACCGCCTTCCGTGCATCGGAAAGCATGCTGATTGCAGACAAGTCGACACTGTAAGTTTTGCCGCTATCCACGCATAACGCCATGTGACTGAGCACGCGTGACCAATAGAGGTGCTTAAGTGTCCGGATATGCCTTGCTCCATGACTGTAGTAGGGACGTCACACAGCACAACACACCACACGTGCAACTGACGACTGTGCACGACGGCAGCACGGCAGTGCTGGCAGGACGGTGCAGCAAGCGGTGCCTGCTGTCGAGGCTATGGGCCTGGTGCGCTGCAGCTTTGACCGAACATGTGGCGCCGTCTGGGAGGCGCCGCTGTAAAAGGCGGCTGTCTGGATCCGCAACCGTGGGTACGCCGATGCTGTGATCCGATTTCTTTTTGGTTCCCCGTAAGAATAAAAAATAAACAGTGAGTGAAACAAGGGCCTGTAGTTACTTAGTCATTTCGAATCTCATATCGCACCCATTGCTTTTCATTTCGGCTGCGCATTTACCATTTTTTTTTTTTTTTTTTTGTACAGTACTTGACGCTAGGTTTCTTTCAAGCATGCACGAGCGATCGCTTGTTTGCATCGAGCGCGAAGCAGGCGAAAAACACACACACACAAAAAAATAACGGGTCTTTTTTTTTTTTTTTACTTCTGGACCCAACTCGAGCTCTAAAAGTTGTTGTAACCAGCGCTGGCAGGTCTTCGGACACGGCCTGTGTTGTAGAGACCGCGGAGGCTTCCTGCCCAACGGGAGCATTTCTTTTTTTTTTTCTAACGACTTCCTAATAGTTTCCAGCTGTTCTCGGCGCTCGCTTTTGGGAAGCCTAGCCTGACGTAGAAGACGTAGAAGCACGACATGGAGAGCGAAGCACATTGCAGGAGTGCGCGCTTTCTGACTTGACATACGTTCATGGCTCCCCGCAAAGAGAAAACGTCCTTTTAAACTAACAGCTCGATCGGCTGTTGTGTTTATGGGTGTCATAATAGTTATAAAAAAAAAACGTCGGGAGGCAATCGAAAATCAAGTTGTTTTTTTTTTGCGGTTTCCTTGGAAATCATACGAGAGCGATGTGTCACATCGTTTAGAGTGGCACCCGGCCTTGCGGATGCAAGTGGCATCCGTGATATTGCGTGGGTTTGCCAACAACTACATAAAAAAAAATGAATTACATATGTGGTGAAGAGACGCCGAAAGAGCCGAATAAAACTTACCTCCAAGCTGACGTCGTAGAAGGCGGTTTTCATTTCGTTAGCGCATTTTCTGAAGATATCCGAGAGCCACTCCATGCACGTGCTGGCATCGTACAGTTTCTGACCGCGCACCAAGCAGTTATTCTTAAATTAAGTCTCAACTACACTGTAGTCTCAACATTCCCGATCACGCGAAATCCCCCAAACAGCGCGCGCTGTGGAGCTTGCTCAGCCATGGCTGTTTTTCCGCGCACTGAACCGTCCCCACTTATTTCGACGCATCGAGTAGAAAATAAAAACTACGGTAGAACTGCCGAGCGCCGAAAAAGCATGTGCATGCAATTGAGGCCCGACGCCTTAGGGTACATCTCCATATACAGCCTGCTCGTCCTGTCCTGGGGAAGACGTAATTTCTTTTTTCTTTTCTTTTTTTTTTTTTTTCTTGAAGAGCCTTTCTATTGACCAACGGAGCCCAGCTCTCGGCTGTCGCTTCCGGGGGGGTCTAGCATGCCGTTTCCACATACACTGCCACCGAGGGGAAAAGCCAGTGCTGCGCATTGCACACTGGCTTAGTTTTTGTTTTATTTATGTCTTTGCTTTCAAAGTGCCATATTGTTCGGGTTTCGAATTCCTACTTCAAAGGAAAAAACTAATCGTAGAGCCGCCAGCAGAAGCGCTCGCGCGCCGACGATGCGCTGCGCCCAAAGCGCCGGCGGCCTTCTCCCAGACGGCATGAATGGGTAGCGGCTTTCTTCGCTTTGCTTTTGGTTTATTTTTCAACACACACACACACACGGTACATGTGTCTGTTATGTACGTGTGTGACACGAGGCAGGAAATGACCGACAAAAGTTTTCTTCTCACAAGGTTTCTGCTGCCGAGAAGAGTAGACTTTGCGTTCACTCCGCCGCCTCTCTCCGACGAGCAGACATACCACATATGGGTGCGCCGGCGGGAGGTGGCGCTACTTGTTCCGGAGCAGTGGCGCCTCCATACCAGCGCACTAGGCCCATACCAGGATGCGAGGTTTCGATGGCGGGACCAGCAGACGATATGACACGTGGGTTCGAGGTTGAAGAAAACCAAAATGGCAGCAGCCAGAAAAGCAAAATGACACCGGCGTTGTTTGCGTTTTCGGTAGCTCTTGAGTCGCGAATCAAAAGAAAAAGTTCGGAAAATCGAATCAGAAGGATTTTAAACGTCCGAAATTTTGGTCGGTGTTATACATTGACTCTATGGAATGCGTGGCGATGCTATGGCAAGGTCCAGATTTTCAGGCATGTCCAGAAAATTGGGCGTTCGAAATATCGGTCGGCGACTGTATTTTGGAAATCGTACACGTCTGATGTTCGGCTTTGACAGTTCGCGAAAAGATGAAAAGTATGGATTCTGTACTGCATGCGCCTGTGATGGGAGTGTTTCGCATGGCGGCAAAAACATCAAGATACATATCGCTTTACAAAAGCATAAGAACTGTGTTCGTGCTGCAGAAGTGCAGGGCACGATTGGCAGTTTCTTTCAAAAGAACGCCAGAGACATTGTGATTCGTGCAGAGTGCCTCTTCACGGGGTTTCTTGTCAAACACAACCTGCCGCTAAGCGCGAGTGATCATGCGGGAACGTTGTTTTGAAAAATGTTCCCCGAAAATGTAAAACAAGATCCCCCGCCAGCGGCGGTCTCCTGAATTTTCATGTTGCTAGGTTGGCAGGTATGTATTTGCAAATAAAAATAGTATAGAATTGCATAGAACTGTACACCCTACTGAAAAATACAGTATTGCTGCGAACCATTCATAGCTCGGTTTGTTGTTTTTTTAACAGCCGCCAGCATGTGGCCTTATCACTGTGATTGCAGCGTGCAAATCGGTTATGTATTCTTTGTTTGTTCATAATCATTGTCGGGAGACACGGCTTTTTCATTTTCTTTGTTCTGGAAGATGCTTCGAGATTTATCTCGAAGGGTTCCAGCCATGTGCTTGTATTTCTACAACGTTCCAGGTTACGCTAGTCATTGTTCACTGTTTTATCTATAGATGTTTCTTCAGCGCCTTTAAATGGAGCACTGGCGAGTGAAATGAGCATTTTCTGTTAGACGATCAATGATCACATTTGCTGTTATCGCTGGTGCCAAATTGATTAGTTCTTTTCCGGGTGCAAGTCAACTCAATAGTTTCTTTGGTGCACCCCCAGACACTTCATTTGTTGTAATCGGCCCTGTTACCATCATGTGACAATATACATATTATACAGCGTTTCGTATACCAGTTTTTTGTACAAGAGGGACACTTACAAAACTGGGTGGAGCTGTTATATTACTGCTCAATACAGTAAGGTCGTTAATTCAGCCTTTAAAGGAACTAGCAAAAAAATGTTGTAATTAATTGAACACTCGAATTATCAAACGGGCTTGTAAAATCTGTCAAAAATCATTTGCATCACAGAAATTTTGTCTTACGAACTCCTGTATGACGGATATCTGCATTTCATATAAAATCGAAGTAACAAAGAAGGTTTTTCCTGGTTTCACAAAATGCTTCATCTTTGTGCACACTGTTGAAAAGCCACTTTTCACAAAATGGCCTCGTGTTTTGAGGATGGTTCACTGCGCAGCGCACGCCGTTGCGGTGAAGCGCACAGCGTGGGGAAACTGTGGCAAACTTTGTATATATTCGGTAATTCTGGAATATTCGGAAATTCTGAATACTATCAGTTTCTTGAATACTAATACAGAATAAATAACAAGCATATTTGATTTGTATTTAAAATTTCAAATATTCTCACAGCCCCAATTCTTTTCCAATACAGATCATGCTTCATTTTCGTCAATGGGTGCACAAACCTGGCTAAACGAATTTGCTTTAGCTGTAACCATTCTTTTTTTTTTGTCTTCCCACCTTTCTCTCTTTCCCTCCATAAGTCAGCAGGCACTTCTCGGGCAGCTGAAGCTGAAGTATCCTCAGCCGTGGCTGCAGCAGAGGATCCAAGTGAGCAATGCTCAGGTGCTTTGGCTGGGCAACGTAGTTACCGGCACCTGGGAGGATACTCGTGAGTTTGGTCCGTGCCTGCCGCCCGCAGCGCTCAAGGCTGTGGACCTTATTCCGAGCAAGAGGGGTGACTGGCCCGTGGCACTGTGGTGGCAGCCCGCACTGCACGAGGAGGTGTCCAAACTCTGCCACCAGTATCGTGTTGGGCGCCATCGGGTGATCCAGGTGAATGACAGCCGTTTACGTTGTGGTTGGTGGCACGTGGTTTGAAAGAAAAATGTCGAGAGCGATTGAAGAGGTTTTGGAAGTACCGCTAATGATTTGGTGGACGTATGAGTCTGAAAGGCTTAGCCAATAGTGGCTCCTCTACAGCACACCTAGGTGGAGCCGTTGGTCACTGAAATTGCAAGAGGACAGAAGGTCCAGGCCCCGTTCTCGTCCAGGAGAGGAGGTGTGCAACGGTGATGCACCTTAGCAGGCGCGGCGGTCCTTTTCGGGAAGTGTTAAAATAATCTTCATTTTGACGGCCAAATTGGCACTCATGGCGAGGTCTTAATTACTGAAAATAGCTGGTTCCGCTGAAAAAGAGAAGCGGCAGGAACTGTTCATTGCTGTCAGCGTCAGGGAAGTAAGTCCTTTGCCGTCACGACCTTCGAATGTTGCATCTTGGGTACTGCATGACCCTGGAAAGCAGGTAAAGCTGTGTCACCTTCATGCTGAATCCAATTCATGGTTCTGGGGAGTGCACGGTGTCTCCCTTTTTCTGAAACAACTTGTGCCATGCCTCTAGAACGGTTCAAATGATTTCGACCTTGAATGGGCACGCTTAGCCAGCTCAGCTTTCGTGCTACAGGAGGCTATAGTTTTTGTGTTGCTGGTGCATTCAAGCTGCTGGCATTCAGTGAGACAGACTTCTTGAACAACACTATTCTCTTTCTTTCTTTGCACACAGCTTCTTTCTGGAAACTGCTATTGTAGGCCTTTCGTGCATGCCTGCATTTTTCACGATGCTCTTAGCTTTCCAGTTAGCAGCCTTCACCTCAGTGTCAGGCGATGATTGAGAGATTCTCTGCAGTTTGTTATGTGCATTGTTCTCTCGCCTAATCCAGCTGTGCTTCACTGCCACTGGCAGGTGATGGCTTATATGAGGAATGGGTCGCTCCTGTGATTTCCTTTGAGCATGACACCTTGTTTTTCTGCTGTTGGATGCGAAGACCCTATGATCTAGCCAACATCTAGCACCTCTTCACTTTGATGCAGTGTTGAATTATTTACTCACTTGAATAACAGGTCATCAGGTGATGTTCTCGTTGGCTGCAGGAATACATTATATGTTAAAATATATACATGAATGACCCAACTGCCATTTACTTTCTGTAGAGGTTAACTTGCTTGCCACAGGCTTTCAGTTGAGCCTCATACCCTAACTCCCTTCCACAGCAGTGTATTCTGAACCATATTGCCAACACTGCACGCCGGTTAGGCAATTCATCATTGCTGTCATGTGACTCTCAGTCAGGCTTTTTGCAGGAAAACATGGTCTCCGCGGTGCCTGATTAGTGTCTTCCAGCCGCGCCAGTGTAGGTTCTCCTACGATAACTTTACTACATTGGCCTGCAAGCTCACTACTTTCTCTCTGAGTGAGAACATTGATCTCACTCTTCAAAGCAGCACTTGCCTAAAGGTCAGAAAATGCCCCCTTGCTTTTGTTCACTTCATCAGTGCTTGCTAATGAAAGCAGACCTCTTGGCTTTGTTTTTGGCTACACTATCGTAACTCATAGATTGTTCTGGGTGTCCATTAAGAAAATGGTCCTCTGCACAATTTCGAAAGTCCAGGATAGAGCACTTTTTGTCTTCTCTTAGTTGTAGGCATCCTTACTGTACAGTATGCATCCAGCATCACCAGGGGACCAGCACATTCATGGATATGGACATACAAAATCGTATTGTGTATGTACGTCCAATGGAAGTCTGTTTTCGGCGAAGGATGTTCGGATCTAGCAAAGATGTCTGGTGAACATCGGTGGTTGTTTGGGGGCTTTCCAGCATCTAGCTTTCCATCAAGGGGGGTCCCATGTCCCACGGGAACCTCTGAGTGCAAACCTTGTTAATAGATTGCATGAGAGGGGAGGGTGAGCCTGAGTTCTCCCCAGGAGAGGTGGAGGTCTGCAATCTTTCTTCACCTGGGCAGGTGCACTGGTCCATTTCGGGAAACAGAGCGGCAGCCTGTCTCTTAACAGCCAAAGCTGCCCGCGTCTCTAATCTGTAGTTCTAGCAAACAGCTGGTTCTGTCGGAACAAAGAGAAATGCCAGAAATTGGCCGCCGCTATCAGCCTCTCGGGAACTCTTTGTCCTCATGACCTCTGAAAACCACACCTCAATTTCTGCATGTCTGTGGAAGGCATGTTTGGCTGAGTCGCCTCCCAGCTTAATTCACTGCAGCAGGAGGGGAGGAAATGGCACATTTCCTTGGATTGTGCCTTGCTATAAGACCTCCATGTCTCCAAAGAAACAACTCTCAGGTCACTTCGTGCAGCTCTGAATATGATTGATCTTAACAGTATAGCGATGAAGCATATCCAATTTTCTGGTCAAGCTCCCTCTGTTCTGAAAGTAGTGTTGTTATTTTTAATTACAACCTATAAACACAAGACAACTTGGGTCTGCCCCTCTAGGACTAATCAAACATTTGTGAAAGACACGCTGCTATGCACTTATGCTTAGATTACCTTTCAAAATTCTGACACTTGGCTGCTTGCTGTGTTGTGACAAAAGCTGTCATGTGCTGTGGTAATTTTCCTTCCTGTTTTGTTCTTTTTTTCATTGCAGGTTGCCAAAGTGTGGCGTGCCTTTTTGACCATCTTGGCATCCAGCCAGTCACATACGGCAGAATTGATGATGGCAATAGTGAAAGGGGCTGAGAAGTAATTCATTTCCTGCTGCTTTTTGTACATAGTTTCGGTTCAGTTTTGAAGGTTGGAAAAATATTCTAATACATCGTCCTGTTTCAAAAAATTGTTGCTTCATTGCCAATGACATGAACTTCATGGCTATGGCGTCTTGCCTGGTTATCGACACTTTTATTTTCTTCCAGCACATACTGCAACCTTGGTACAGCCGAGCCCACTTACAATGAGCTTGACAGTCACATAGGTTTTGTCCGTTGCATCCAAAGTTCGTAATAAGTGGACTTGCCCTATTTCAACGAAGGAAATGCAAAGTTATAAAGAGTGGCATTTATTTATTTACAGAGTAATCTGTGGATGTCTATTTCTTCAAAGTACACACTGTCCAGCCACTTTCTAAGCTCTCCAGCATGATCATATGCTTCTGGCCGGAATGTTCTCTTGGGACCAGTCGCTTTACGAACATGATAATGGTGATAGTGACTAAAGCATCTGGTTGTAGGTCACTATCCACCTCATCGATTCTCGATAAAGGAGCAGTGACAAAGCTACTACAGCGCCTGTGTGTGCAGGATGGCCTATATGCCTGCTGTCTGCGCACTAACTACTTCCATGTGACAGCAGCGCAGAGGCAGATATCCCCAATTGGGCCGGCAACGCACACCCTGGACTTGATGGGGCCAGCAAGTTATACCTCATGAATGGTATTCACCTCAAATTAGTGATGGCAGCTTTGATCACTGGCTGTGTGCAGCAGTTTTTTTTGTTTTTTTTTCAATACAGCGGCCCCTTATTCTCACTGCTTCCTCATTGGATGCTTCGTCACATCATATCACTTTTTTACCTTAAAGACCCCCAGTTCGGGTACTACATAAGGGGTGGATGCACGTATAAACATATTATATACACAATAAACATATTGTTAGTTAAATATGGCAGGTATACAATTACAAAATGTGGATGGGTACATGATTTAAAAAATGTCATGTGGAAGACCGTTCCAGCCTACAGCTTAGCACTGAAGGAATGATGCTCCAAATGTTGTAGTGTGGGATTGTGGACAGGCAAATAGCAGGGGATGACCAATGTGGGCCAGAGAGCTGAATTTGAAGTGAGCTAGAAAGAAATTTAGGGAACAAACACATACTGGCAATTCGACAAAACATGCAAGATTTTTTAGACCGGACTTATTTTTTAAAGATGAAATGCTGGCACTGTATGAATAGCAGTAATGAATGAATCTAGCCGCTCAGTTCTGTAGGGATTCAAATGAAGTTATCAGATAGATTTGGTTTGGACTCCAGATGGGGGATGCATATTCTAGTTTTGTTCGTATCAGTGATTATTTCTATGCGAGAAATTTTGTGCCTGGTGGTGCGTGGCACAAGTGCCATCTTAAAGGAGTATAGACACGTACATTTTCTGTTTCAATATTTTTGCTTTAATCGATCCATGGTGATCCAAGACATAATGCAACCCAAAAAGCCCCATAACAGCTCAGGTAATTAATTATCAGGGCAATTATAAGGACCAGTTTTGGTTTCGATCTCCGAGCACAAGTGCGCAGTTGTGTCAAAGATGCGAAAATGCCACAAGAGCACCTCCTACTGGCAAGGCTGGTGAAGCATAAACACAGAATCCAATGACGCATACGAGTAGCGCTTTTCGTCTGCTTGCGATCGCAAGTGCAAAGAAATTTCGGCGTCGAGCAGCACTTCGGCATAGAATACTTAGTACTGGGACGTTGTTTCGCTCGAAGGCACGGACATTACTGACATTGTCAGGCACCGAGAGCGATCGTATTCTTTCCGGCGCTTCAAAAATAGGTGTCTGTACTCCTTTAAGAAACAAGAGATCTGTTAGCTGGTGATAGGATGTTGGTGACATGCAGATTCCAGGGTAAATCTTTGCACAGGGTTACGCCTACATATATATAAGATTGGTTAGTTCTACTCCGACGCCCGAGATGAAATGAAGTAGGGGAAAAGAATGGGGTTGCGTTTGTAGTGGAATGATGCTTGCATTTAACTGGATTGAGTTCCATGAGCCATTGCCTGCGCAAGTCTTATACACAGGTCAAGTCGTTTGGAGAGCTAGCTGATCAGATGTGTTAGTAACCGTGCAGTTGATGACGCAGCCATCGGCAAACATGCATATTTAAAAAAAAACATGCGAGGGTAAGTCGTTTATGTATATAAAACATAATAAAGGGACGAGCACAGACCCTTGGGGGATGCTGATGTTACTGGAAGAAATCAGAAGATTAGTTATTAACATAGACAAACTGCATGCTTTGTGGTAAAAATTCCTTTATCAATTCTAGTACAATAGGGTGTAAATTTAACTGCGCAAGTTTTAGTGTCAAGCGTTTGTGAGGCACTTTGTCGAAAGCCTTAGCAAATTCCAGAAAGATTGTCAGTTTGAATGAATATGAATCGAGATTCATATGCAGATCATAAATAAAAATGGCTAATTGTGTTTCACAGAACAGTCCCTTGCGAAAGCCATGCTGTGAAGGATGAAAAAAATTGTTATAGTCAAGAAATTTCATTATGTGAGAATAAATGGCATGTTTCATGATTTTACATGGTACACTAGTTAAAGAAATGGGACGGTAGTTAAGAGGTGATTCATTGTTAACTGATTTGTAGACTAGGATGGCCTTTCACACTTTCCAATTGCTGGGTATGTTACTTGTGTGAAGTGATTGTGCCAAAAGTAGTGAAATGTAAATGCGCAGACATGCTGAGTATTCTTTAAGAGTTTAGAAGTAATTTCATCAGTACCCGCTGACGATAACAACTTGATGTTTTTGATAATACAAGTGATCCTATGTGCAGGAAATGTGGTAGGCGGCATTGGGGATATCGGATGAGTAGCTGCGGCAGATAGTGACATATCAGTTTCTTTAGTGAATACGGATGAGAATGCAGTGTTAAGCATGTCTGTATATTCAACGTCACTGTCCTCCTGCCCTAGTGTATTAACGTGATAGTGCATGTCTGCTGAGGGTTTACTTGCCAGAATTTTTGCGAGTTGTGGATTAATATTCTCAACAGGTCTTTTAGGCCTCATTTTCACAGTTGGTGCTCCTCTCCGTCGCGGCGGCAGCGGTGGGGGACACCGCACGACAGATGGAGTGGCGCAATGTTCAAACAGAAAGAGGCGCCGGACGCCGTCAAACCTGTTCGGGCTGAGCCTCGCAGCTCCCACGTTACTCTACGTCAGCGCTTTCCTTTTTTTCTTTTTCAAGAAAGAAAAAAGCAGAGGTGGAGGCTGCCCTTCTTGCAGTGATGGAAGTCGTGTGCTCCACATCTGTACGAAAAAAAAAAAAAAATAACCGTGCTGTCTCACGTGCTCTAGCAGCAGTTTGGAGCTAGAACGTGTTTTCATCTCGGCTTCGGTAATGGTATAGACACCGCGTGTACTGCGCCAAAACAAATGAGTATAATTATAGCAAGCATTTATTAAACAGCAGTAGAAATAATGCTCACTCCAATAAAATTATTCTTTGCAATCAGCAAAATTCACAATTAGTGAAGTTATTCTTTGCAGTCAGCGAAAACATAATGAACTATTTTATCAATAAAAAAAATTGTTCGCAGCAGTATACCAAGACTTTTGATAAAAGCATTAAAAAATCAAGCTAACAAGGCACCCCAACTTAAACAATATTTCACGCAAATTTTTGTAAGTTGCGGTTAGCTGTGACACCCTGCATATCGCAAAATGAAATAAAATCAGCATTTGTTGTCAGTCTCTTGAGCTTTGGGCCTGGAACGCATAGCCATACGCTGTACGCAACTCCACAGTTTACTGCTAGTACCGTGCGCACAGCGCGGTAGCAAATGAGTACGAATGTAAGGAACAAGTATTAAAGCGCAGTGTAAATGCACACTCTAGTAACATTACTCTTGGTAAGCAGCTAAATTGAAGAAACACAGAAACATAGCTCTCGCCAGAAATTTTAAGACTGCTCTTAAATCGCCATTTATGAATTAAGTAATATGATTTTAAATATCACACTGGTGTAGGCTGTCTGGAACAATGTGGTTTTGAAAGCCGTAGCAACCGTGGAAACGAGGCTCCATCGCAGCTTTCATTAGAGGAAGCGGCAAGCAGTCTGATCGGTAGATGGCTGGCTTTTTCCCCCTTTTACTTTTCCTTTAATGTGCTTTTTTCGCTATTGCCTTTCTTAGACCTTCTCCCCTTTATGTATGATGTTTTCATGCGGCTCCTTTCGACCACCAATATTTTTTTTTCTTCTCTTCTTTTAATTGTTAGTTTGTCTGAAGAAACTGTCCTTTTCTGCTCCTCTTCCTCTGTTCCTCCTCTTATCTCCCATGTTTTCTTTTTTTCACCCGCTCTTTCTATTTGTTTCCATGAAGGGCTGTCGTCTCCGCCTCTCCACTTGCCTAGCTTGGAGCCTTCCGGTTTTTCGTACCTGCCGTTACTATCCCAAGCTTTCTCTGTTCGCTCCATTCTCCCTGCTGTCTAGTTTTTTTTTTCGTTTTTTTTAAAGGGTGCGTCTACGTTACAGGCTATCGCTCAATGTCTGCGGGGCATGCTCCGCATTATTTCAATTAGGCAAGCACCTGTTTCTCGTTTGGAGAGAGTCTTGGGTTTGCGAACTTCGGCATGCAAGCATAGTGCTGCTGTCAGCACATTTTGTGAACAGGTTTACTTTTTTTGCTGGGCTGTGAAAGAGGGCATTGACTCATCTCCATCATTTGCGGCAGCAGCTCTAGGTTCTCTCTGTACCGTTCACCCAACATATCTAACCAGGCAGTTCAGCTCCAAACTCTCTGGCGGCGCACTTCGTCGCCTGAATGCGATGATGGCGAGCCACCACGACAACGGCTCTTTGTTCGTGTTGCTGGGAGATTGCTATTTCTGCTTCGGAAGCAGGGGCAACAGAACGCAAGGCCTACTCGACGGCCGAGAAGTGTCTGGATGCGAAGCATGTAAAGGCACCATAATTTTTGTCACTCCGGACTGCTGATCCCGTTGCTGCGACAGTCAGACCCTAACTATTTTTTTGAGTAAGTGCTGTTTCAGTCTTTGTAGTAAATTTAAAGTACTATATAGGTTCAATTATTTTTCAGTTACGTGAGAAAGCTTCCTTCCACATTTTAGGGTTTGGCCTTAGTTGGACCGTCAATCGAGCGGCATTGTCATGAACTGGAGGCAGGCAATTTCAGTGAGAATCCGCTTGGAATTCGCACTCAGGTACAATTTGTATTTGCATATGTATTTAGTTAACATGGTTTTGACTACAGGTGCAGCATGTTGTGTGTACAATATTGAAGTCTCTTGCAGATTTCTAGCCAGTGGAGACACCCAGCACAGCATTTCGTATGCATTCATGATGGGTAGGTCAACTGCTTGTACAGTGATATCGGAGAAATCAAGAGTGGTTTGGGACACTGAAACATGAATATACTAAGTGTCCTCTAACTTCTCAAGTATGCTGAAGACATAAAACTTTGTGTCTTCAGAATGCCTTACCAACTAGCCTCTCATCATACACACCTCTCAAGTATGGCTTATTTAGAGGGTTTATAACTAACGTTGCCCATAGGTTTGCACACCGCTGGAACGTGCCCAACTGCATAGGTGAGGAACACTTCAAAATATCGATTTTTGTGTACTGCACGCTTATTCCAATCTATAGTGTAATTTATGAAGTATGCCTCAATTCACATTTCTCATAAAGATCAACTATGGATACTGGAGAGTGCATTTAAGTATGATCATATACTTTTAGGTAGTGAAGACTATGTAATTATGCCTGTATGATGCAGTCGTTTTAAAGAGCTTCAGAAGCTACACTGCTTTTTAATACTGATGGGCAATGAATTTGCACGATTTATTACAGGTAGCATTGACGAGAAGCACATTACCATAGAAGCTCCCAGTAATTCAGGTTTTGATAACTTCAATTAAGAGGGCACCTTCAGCAAAACATTACTGGTGGTAAGTGATTCTGCATACAAGTTTTTGTATGTCGATGTGGTCCGATGCAGAGGTGAGAGCAACGGCAGAGAATTCGGGAGGCTGCTGCTGTACCAAGCCCTTGAATCTGGGCTCCTGGGCGTCCCATGGCAGCTGCACTTTCTGGCGGAACTCACACGCCACATGTCATCCTTGGCGATGCAGCGTTTCCTCTGAAACCTTATCTAATGCGACCTTACACGAAAAGATGCCTCAAAACTGATGCAGAGAGGGTTTATAACTATCGGCTCTCAAGGGGAAGACGCATTATTGAGAATGCCATCAGTCGATGGAGTTTCTCGATCAGGCAGTTCAAGAAAAGTGATGAAAATGTAAATAGATATGTTCTAGCTAGCATAGCATTGCATTATTTCCTAATCACTCAAAATGAAGACCAAAAATACTACTGCCCCTCAAATTTAGTCGATGGAGAAATGTGGAATCGAGATGTGGTTAAGGGGGAATGGCATGTGGTTAAGGGGAGTGCCAGTGTTTGCTGAAGCTACTACACATTTTGGCTCTAATAGATTGTGCCATGAGGCTGAGTGTGTGTGCCAGACGTTCAGGGAGACGTTTTATGGGAGCAGGGCAGGTAGACTGGCAGTTAGACTTTATACGCAGAAGTGCTCCCAAGTGAATCTAAACAGGAAAATTCAAAGAAAAACGTTGCTTTGTATAACTGGCAGGTAATATCATGCCCCACATCGTAAAACTTCTTTCGTGTAATCGACGGACGTTAGATATATCGGACCACTGAAAAATATTAAAAGTAGACACGACTGGTAATTAAAGGGGATGCTTTTTTTCTCTAAAATGTTATACCTCTTTTTGAGAAGACAAACTGCCTACTTCAGTCACTGGCTCCTCAGATTCATGTGCTCAGGGGCCTCTTGAACCGTCTTCTCGAGTATCTCTTTACTTGATTTGTGCGGCCAGGTGTTCTCAAGGGATGCCATTCATTGCCTGAAGTTGTCTATGGAGCTGTAGAGAATCAAAAAGACGATAAAGACATCGTCATTGGCATGACAACCTCTTCTGTAGTTGAGACGTTGACCTCAAATGAGAAAGAGCAGTTCTTCTCGGCAGTACGTCTCTACTTCATTGCAGCATGTGATTATATGCGCCACAAGTTCCTGCTGGAAGACTTCAGCCTGAAAATGGCTGAAGTTGCCCAAGTGCAGGCTTTAGAAACTGCTTCATTCAGCAGTATACTTCATTTCATTATGGCGTTTCCTGCTATTCTGCCCCAGCAGAGTGGGGAAACAAGAGAAGAAACAATTGATGCACTCGAAGTGGAGTTTGCCAACATACAAGCTTACCAGATTACAGCAGACATACTGAATGAGCCAAGGTGCGACATGCAGTGGTCGCAATTGGGAAGCATTCGAGATGTCGACGGATCGTCCAGATTCCGCAGAATCTCAATGGCTATTCTGGGCATACTCCCCATTCCCCACAGTAACGCTGAATATGAGAGAATATTCAGCTCTGTCAACAAAACTCGGAGTTTCGCTCATCTGTTTCCAAGAAAACTCTAGAAAGTCTGCTGATGGTGAAAGGACACCAGAAAAGCCCCTGCTTTGAGCAAGCCTACACAGAGAAGTTTTTGAAGCAGGCAGTCAGCAACTGCAAAAGCGTTGCAAAAATAAATCGTGACACAATTGAGTTTTCGCTCATTACTCTACGGGACACGGATTTTGCTTGCGGGTGAGTGAGCAAGGGTGTCGATAAAGATAAATTCTTAGAAAGTAAAAAAAAAACAGCCCCCTCAGGGGGATGAACTGCAAATAATGATTGATGACCTAGACAAGAAAAATAGAAAGGTAGGCTTAAAAATCAATATGGAGAAGACTAAATGTTCATCAGCCTCAGGAAGGAACAGCAGTTTACGTTATGTAGCGAAGCACTGGAAGTAGTAGGCAAATATGTCTACTTAGGACAGGTAGTAATTACCGCAGATCCGGACCATGAAAAGGAAATAAGAATAAGATTGGGATGGAGCACATTCGGCAAGCACTCGCAGATTATGCCTAGCAGCTTACCGGTATCGCTCAAGAGGAAAGTATACAACAGTTGCATTTTACCTGTACTCACCTATGGGGCTGAAACATGGAGGCTAACCAAGAGGGTTCTACTTAAGTTGACAACTCAGAGGGCTATGGAACGAAAAATGTTAGGGGTAACATTAAGAGATAGGAAGCGTGCAGAGTGGGTCAGAGAAATAAGTTACTGACATTCTAGTGGAAATTAAGAAGAAATGGGCATGGGCAGGACATGTAGTGCGAAGAGAGGATAACCGATGGTTGCTTAGGGTAACAAATGGATTCCAAGAGAATGAAAGCGTAGCGGGGGTGGCAGAAAGTTAGGTGGGCGGATGAGGTTAAAAAGTTCGCAGGGGTCAAGTGGCTGCAGCTAGCACAGAACCGGGTTAATTGGAGAAATATGGAAGAGGCCTTCGCCCTGCAGTGGGTATAGTCAGGTTGATGATGATGATGAATGGCTAATTAGAACTAGTTAGTGACTAGTTAATCATTAGTACTGGTTAGTGACTAGTTGGTCATTAGTACTTGTTAGTGATTAGTTAAGCGAAGGTGAGCGCAACGATGAGGCAAGCGGTGTGATGTCATACCAAACGACGGTGGCGGCTCCGCGCCGTGTGCACAGCGTCCGCCAGCTAGGCCGGTCGCTAGCCAACGGCTCAAGGTCATTTTGTGCCTCTTCGGAGCACCGTCACGGCGAAATCGAAAGTTCGTGGCCAATGTAGCTTTCGCTACAAAACTGCGCCAGATCATTCTTGGATTTCGCATATCAGGCGAAAGCCGCTCTAATAGAATGGCTGGACAGTGAGGAAGTTTCGGAGTAAATTGAGGCTGCACCAGGAGTGTACTACAGCTTATGGAAAAGGCCGGGCAACGCGACCGCAGCAACGAGCCACCTGCAGCCGAAACAGTCCGCGGCGGTGCCATCAGCGACAAAACCGCAGTGGCGCCTCTAGGCGAGGTGAACTGCAGGCAGGCTTCTGTAGCTGTTCCGATTCCACCAAACGAGATCGGAGAACTTAGAGAAATTGATGCGTCTGTGAAGTCAAAAGCAGATGTCCAGAGCATGGTGGAGGTGGAGTTGTGCTAGGTGACAAAGTTGCAATTTCCGAAGTCAGCGCCGCCATAGACCACGACAAGCAGAAAAATGAAGAGACAGGCGTAGAAATTGCGCAGCCTACGAGTTTTGATCAGCGAAGGCAGCCCTATGATGAATACACCGATTTTGTTGAGATCCACACTTGTGAAGTTGCCAGCAATCAGTTTGAGAGGAGGCGATGACTGTCGGAATCTTTCGTGTCCTGGCGCGCCGAGTTGAATCAATCAATGAAAGCAACAACCCTATGCGAACGCTGACTTGGCGCACACGCGATACAATTCGCCCCAGCTGTCGAAGGAACTTGATCCTGCGCCAGTTAGTCCAGGCGATCCGTACGCGGGTGGATCAAATGCAACTTGAGTGGTGGTCTGGCATGAAAAATGCCTAGCTCTGGGGCTGGCGTTCCCAGTAAAAAAAATCAATGGGTCCAATTGGGAAGACCAGTCAGATTGAATTCCCTAGCAAAAAAATCCAATAGAAAACTAATAGCCTATCAGATTATTGATATTGGTTTTATCAGTCTGCCAGAGTATTAGTCGTATGGGTATCCTAGCCTATTGGTTTTACAGGTCTGCTGGAGTATTGGTTTTATAGGTCAATTGTTTACTTGTCGTATAGGTTATGGTTTTATCGGTCCTATGGCATCTGGTAAAACAGATAGGTCTATAATGCTAGTACACCCATAGGTGTCAATAATCTGAGATATACGAAACCAGTAGGCTTTCTATTGGTTTTGTAGGCCCTATGGAATATTGGTTTCATCGAGTACCTGCGTGTGCTTACCTCTCCGGACACCTGAAGGGAGAGGGCAGCTATGTTCCATTTTCTAGGGATGAGTTACGCAGCAGGTGCATGCATACACATTTTATTACACAATGACAGCAGCAACGTATACTGGCACATAATCCGAACATTGACTGCATCCAGGTAGCCCTCGATTCCAAGATTGCGGACTTCGGCCCGATGATATAGTCTCTCCAATACTAAGGCACCCGAAAGAAAAAAAAAATGCGGTACAGCTTGAAAATAAGCGATTTCAAGAGCGCGACACCACCACGACTTCAAAAAATCGGCGCACATATATACCGGAACCGCGATTGCGCGCGTATTCATGCGAAGGCAGATAGGGGACGCGCCGCCATTATTGAACGCCGAGTTATCTGCTGAACCAACATTCCGTCTTGCGCCTCACCACAGGTTCTGCCACTTGAACACAGTGCGTACAACATTCAAAAACAGATTAACGCTAAAAAGTTCCATCAATACTTTCAACAAATCGTGCCGACAATTTCAAACTCGGCGCTGCGTTATATCACACCGCGCGATTCAAATTCCTTTGTTGGCGTGCAGGCAACGGCATTCTGCAACGCAAAGCCACATCATACACTGACAAAGTATAAACGTCAGCCCGAAGTTGCAAGTGATGCACACGCATCTGATCAAAAATTTGGAGGACGCTTAAGCTTCGCCTTCAAGAGTGGAACGCGGTAGCGTTATTGCACCTCGTTCGCACCGCCCACTCATTCGCTCGGTATGCTCTTGAGTCACACAGTGTTCGGCGCGGCAACGAAACGTGCGCCTGAGCAAGCGGAACGATCCAAAGAACTCGGTGTCTCGGAGGTAGAAAGCCGGGCAGCGACGCGCCATGAAGGCGGACGCGATCATGGGGCTGACGCTTTGATGGGATCGTCCTCTATCTCGCTTGGGAGCACCACGCAGAAGCATGATTCATCGGAAGCAGCTCGGCACATATCGCAGGGGACGCTTTCCCAGCAGAAGCGCTACGGCGCAGCGATCACGTCAGAGGCGTCCGGCATCAGACGCTGCACCTAGCAATCGCGCTGTGAGCCGAAAGAGGAGCCGCGTCGCCTAAACACCACTGTTCGAGTGACGCACGCTGGATGTTGGAAGGGGAGAGAGCGAGAAAACTTATTAAACGCAAGGGTACTGGCGCATCCTCGCACCGGTACCCGCGCGGCCCGAAGGGGAGAAGCGGGTGAGTGAAGATAGTGGTCTAAAGAAAAGAAAGACGCTTGATTTTACAACCCTTGAGGGTGCACGGCGAAACGTCAGGGGCGAGTGGCGCGCCACGTGTCGGGGCAGCGCCGCACATTGCGAGGAGGGGTTCTTCTGTGTTTGCCGTTTATGAAGTGCATGCCGGGATTTATCGCTCACGGCCAACGCCGCCGACGACACCGGCTTTTCTGCGACACGAGCTCATTAACGCTACCGCGTTAAAAGCTGAACGTGCGCTGGAACGTTGATATCCTCGAGAAGCACCCCGAAAAACGGCGAAAACTTATAAACACGGGGCACCGACCGAACTGCCGCCAGCCCGATCAGCGATCGCGCCAGCGCAAATGCCTCTACGGAGCTGCGCATGCGCGCCCAGAGGAGAGGTGGAAAGGAGGATGAGAGGCCAGCACGGGAACGCTTGCGCGGGAGTAGGAGTGAGAGAAAGGAAACCTACCTCTCTGCTGCAAAGCACCGCCGGCATCGCGCTACCGCGGCGGCAGCTCGAGCCGTACTCGTCGCGTGCTCGATGTCGACTCCTCTCGCTTCGGCGGCGGTTGCAGTTGCTTGGACGCGCGCCTCTCAATCCATTTCACCGCCATTCAGGTGGTGGTGGAAACGTTTATTGGTTAATTGGAGTTTGGGAGCCACAGAGGGGCCCCGCTACATGGCCGGCGTCCCTAGTCCGGGACACCGCATGACGAGGCCCCGTCTCGCGCCCGTTGAGACTCCAGTGTGGAGCGGTTGAGGAGGGCAGTCTCCCATGCCTCTCGGGAAGGGGTAGGGGAAAGGGGGAGGTGAGGATTTCGAGTACATGCCCACACCATGTGGAAGACATCACAAGTCTCTCCACAGTGCGGGCATCGCCCATCCATGTTAGGATCATAATGTTTTAAGATTGCAGGACAGAGTAGAGTACCTGTTTGCAGGCGCCTTAAAGTTCGTTCCTCCGCCTTACTCAGCCCCTTTGCAGGAGCCGGGAAAAGGCGGCGGTTGTCGCTATAATACGTTATGATTTCTTTGAACCGCAGAAGCGGCTGGTTTGTCTCCGAGTCAGAAGAGCTTTGATGAGGAGCCCGGTGAGTAAGCGCTCGGGCAGCCGCTTCAGCGGTTTCGTTACCTCGTAAGCCCTGGTGGCCAGGAGCCCAAATTATTTTCTTTGACGTTGGAGCTGTGGCAGTCCGCCTTAGAATTCAACTCGCTAAGGGGGAGATCTCCCCTTCTAAGTAATGAACACACGCTTTTCGGGAGTCAGTTATGATCATCCTTGAATTCGGGTCCGCGGCAGCAAGCGCTATCGCTACTTCCTCGGCTCGCGCTGAATTTTGTGCTCGGAAGGAGAGTCCATCAACGTGCATTTCTTGGTGAACAACAGCGGCCGTGTAAAATCCCGTTGGCGACGGCCCTGCAATGTCTACATAATATACACCGGGTCGGGAGCCGTACCGCCCCTCAAGCGCCCGAGCCCGCGCTTGTCGTCTGCTTTCGTGCGTGTCGGTGTCCATGTTACGGGGTAGCGGAGATACCCAGATGATATCGCGCCACAGATCTGGGATACGACTCGACTCCTCTGGAGTGCAATCATGTTGGATACGTAAGCGGCTAGCAGGCGGCGCCCGGGTGCCGTCTGCATGAGCCGCGTATACTGGTTCACGAGATGGGCCTCCCGCAGCTCCTGGTAGGAGTTGAGAACCCCCAAAGCCTTGAGTTTTGAATTAGAGGTAGCCACCGGGAGATCCAGGGCTCGCTTAGTTGCCTTGCGGATGATGGCGTCTATTCGCTCATCGTGTTGCTTAGTAGTGCGAAGGTATGGCACGGCGTAGAGGACCCGGCTAGTCACGAAAGCATGGACGAGCCGCAGCGCGTCCCTGCCCCGCAGACCGCCCCGCTTGTTGGAGACGCGGTGAATCATGCGCCCTACCTGTTCGCCTACCTTCTTGAGTTTTGCAATAGTGGAGTCCGGTCTGCGAGTCTGTGGTGAATGAACAGGCCCAGAATCCGGAGCTCCTCTACCTCTCTGATAGGACCTCCCGACAAAGAGATGTGTATTGCTGTGTTATCCTTTGGGTTCGTTCTAACCTGCAGAAGTTCTGATTTGGCTGGAGCACATTGGAGCCCACAATCGATAGCATACGCATCGACTATGGAAGCGGCCCGCTGAAGGCGCTCCTCCATTTCCCCAAGGCTCCCGTCGGTGGTCCAGATAGTAATGTCATCTGCAGATAATGCATGTTGAATTCCTTCCACCCGTGCCAGTTGGCTTGGGAGGCGCATCATAGCTATGTTGAACAGAAGTGGTGATAGTACCGCTCCCTGATGGGTTCCCCGTGTTCCCATGACGTAAGGGCCATACTCCTCGTCCTCAATCTGAAGAAAGGCCTGGCGTTTAGAGAGGAAATCTTTTACATACGCGTAGGCCCTAGCTCCGCAATTGGTTGAGCTCAAGTTGGCCAGGATGCTACTGTGTTTAACATTGTCAAAAGCCCCCTTCAGATCAAGGGCGAGGATGGCTTTGTCATTACGTTGCATAGCTGTGGGTTGTATTACGTCTCTGTGTAGCTGGAGGAGGATGTCCTGCGCGGACATATGCGGGCGAAACCCGAACATGGTTGCTGCAAAGAAGCCCTTGGCCTCCAGGTATGGAGAGAGGCGATCCCGTGCCAGCGTCTCCATAAGTTTGCCCACACACGAGGTCAGTGATATAGGCCTCAGGTTGTCCGTATTCACGACCTTACCTGCTTTGGGGATGAACGTCACAAGTGACGCTTTCCATTCGGGAGGGAGTGGACGCCCTTCCCAGATTTGGTTCATGTATTCTAACAAATGGAGGTACGCTGAGTCGGGGAGGTTCGCTAACATGTTCACTGTTATGCGGTCCCGTCCCGGAGCCGTACCTAGGCGCATTTTAGCTAAGGCCGCCTTAAGGTCGTGCAACTCAAAAGGAGAATCGAGTGTTTGATTAGGCTTGCCAGAGTACGTGTACTCGGGCCCAGTCGGGTCCTCCGTACGACAGAGATATCTGTCGCACAGGGTGTCCGCGAGCTGCGCCGTCGTACCTTGGTACCCGTGCAGAGCCCGCCGAAGCTGCTTTTGCGTTTACCCTCTCGTTTGAAAGGGGTCGGTGAGATTGCGAAGGAGACGCCATGTTCCCTTCGAGCTCATCTGATTAGCTGCAACGTCGCAGCGTGCTATCCAATTTGAATCTGAGAGCTGGGCAGCATACGACGCAGCCTGCTCTGTGAGTTGAGCTATGCGGGAGCGTAGTTTGCTATTAGTCTTCTGCTTTTTCCACCGTTTAGTTAAGCTCCGGCGCGCCTCCCACAAGTGCAGGAGGTGTGTGTCCACTGCGGGTATCTCTTCGGTAGTTTGTAGTGTAGTGACGTGTTGTTTCCGAATGTCGTCTATGTGTTTAGCCCACTCCGCGTAGCCGCCGGAAAAGAGTACCGGAGGGATTGTTTGCTTTCGAAATTTGTGCCAATCGGTCAGCTTAGCTTGACCCCATTTTTTGCGCGCTGCCTTTGCTAGGAGTGTAACACGGAGAAGGCAATGATCGCTGCCTAGAGAATCGCCCAAGTTCTCCCATACAGCGTATCTAGTATTTTTAACAAGAGAGAGGTCAGGATACGTGTCACGGGTTACCGAGTTCCCCACTCGGGTGGGGTACGCCGGGTCCATGAGCAACGTGAGGCGAAGAGTGGAGATGAGCTCTGCCAGCTTACGTCCTCTGGCTTTTTCAAAGTGATAGCCCCAGTGAATGCTTGGAGCATTGAAGTCTCCAACGATCATTAGGGGTTCTTTGTCTGTAAGCTTGATCGCGCGAACGAAAATTTCACTGAAAGTTACGCGTGGCTTACGCGGGGGGCAGTATATATTGAGGATATGTATTGACGGGTCATGGCGTCTGAGAGGCAGCACCCGGACCATTGTGTATTCATGCTCGGTGCTCAAGTCTAAGTCGACCTGAACTGCGGTATAAGCCTTGTTCACGAGGATGCACGTCGACTGGCCCCCCTGGAAAGTGCTGTAGCCTGAGAATTTAGCGTCTATGCCGGGCTCCTGCAGGGCAACGAGTGCCGGCATGTCACGCAGGGACTGCAAGTAGAGCTGGAGGTGTGACCGCTTTTTCCATGCCCTGAAACCCCTGCAGTTCCACTGGATGATCTCCAATTTTTCAAAATTTTTTGCTGTCCTGTTAGGTCGGCTAGCCATGTTGTTGTGTTTATGTTTATTTTAAGGGACAGGGGCCTGGCTCAGGCCGGTAGGCGGCGCAGCCCCAGTCGGGGACTGCGCCGACCCACAGGGAGCCGGTCCTGAACAGTTTTCCTCCGCTGACTGACGGGAGGCTATCTTGCGCTTGAGGAGCGGGGAGTCGCAGCAAGTGTTCTTAATTTGGGTGCTGACCCAGGGCTGCACGGCCTTAAGGACCGAGTCAGTGACATGGGCCACAATTTCGGGGAGTGCTTGCGTTAGGGCCGCCTTGAACATGTCCTCGAAGGACTCGCGGGCTGCCGACATGATTTGATTCGGGAGGGCTGCCACTCGCTCCTCTAGTTGCTCACTCTGGCGTTGCAGGGCCTCGAGGCCCCCGTGGCCGGCAGTGGGAGCTGATACAATTACTGTGCCCGCAGACTGCCGCGAGACGCTAGTTAGGCAGGATGTTACGGATGATCTGCTATCCTCGTCTTCTGGCTCGGTTTCAATGGGCTCGGATGGCCCTACCTGCTTGGCCTCTAGTTCTTGAATTTTGCGCGCCAGAATTTGGTTCTGGCGCCTTAATTCGTCTACCTGCTGCTGTAGAGCGGTTTCAATAGGGGAGCGAAGATGAGGGGGCCCCGAGACTGCTCCGCTCCAACTGCTCACCTGGGTTTGAGCGGTTGCCAAGGGCGGGAAGTCCTCGGGCTTGAGGACCGGGATCCTCGCCATGGTCCCGGACTTTGGAGTGTTAGGTGGTCCAGTTTGAGATTTCTTGGATTTCTGCTTCTCAGATGGCGATTTCTTCTGGCCAGCCTTGGAAGCAGGAAACTGCTTAGGCTTGGATCCGGGCTGGCCGCCTGGTTTGATGGCCTTTCGGAACCGCCCGGCACAGCCGGGGGCTCCAGTTGGGTGGTCTCCTCCGCAGATGAGGCAGCTCGGAGTGTACTGGTGTTCTGCTGGGCCGTCAGGTGTGGCAGCAGGAACTTGTATTCCGCAGCATCCACAGCGCCCTGGCTGCGGTCGCGGGCAGGTGTCGGCCCGATGACCCACTGTGCCACAGCGGTGGCACACAGGTACAGTTTTCTTGTAGAGACGATCAGGAAGCCGCTCGTAGCTGTAGATCACCGTCCGTGGCACCTTGGTCCCAGCGAACGTTATCACAGCGACCGGCGATCCCCCTAGCTTGCGCACAGATATTACATTTTCTTCGGCACTAAGTTTTCTTTTGATAGTTTCGTTTGTTTCGTCTGGGGAGACGTTCATAACGCCCTGACAGAACTCACCGGAGAGTTTGGGGTGTCCCCGGAATGGTAGCTGACGTCCCCCGACCGGCAGCATAATATCCCGGAGTAGTTTCTCCGCTGCGTCCACTGATTTCAATACACAGACCAGCACGTTTTGTTCCCAGACGGGCCACACCGCAAGTCCCGCATTTGCATCATCCCCGAGGATGCTCTGTATTGCAGCGCCGGCCTGTCCAGGACGGAAAGTTGCCTTGAGGTCGAGAGTCTCTCGTGGTTTTAGCACGACGATCATGTCGTCTTTTCGATGCGTGGGGTGTTCTGCGGCCGCCACCGGAGTTGCTTGGCGCGTTTCGAGGTTGTGTGCAGTGCATTTCCACCCTGCGCGTGCTCGGAGTGAGCCGCCGCCTGTTGCTCGGCCGCATAATTACCGGCATTCCTCGTTGTCGCCGCCGTGTTCTTCCGTCCGCGCCAGACGCGGACCATATCTTGAAGGTATTCTTCCTCAGTAGGTGGAGGTGCCTCGGTTTGAGCCATATCCTCGGTTTGGATCGTATCCATGTTTACGATCCGTAGGGTCTCCGGGTCGTATCCGGTCACTTGATTTGGAGCAGCCATGGCCGAGGGATCCTCGACCGGGGCCGACACGGGCCTCGTCTCTGTTAGACTTGGCACCGCGGTGGCGAGGCGAAGGCTTCAAAACTGGTGGGGCTCCCCTGCAGACGCGTGGCGTCTCGGGAGGCTCGTTTAGGGGGCGGCGCGGCTGATGGGAAACAGCGATGCCTTGGAACGGTCGTGGAGCACGTCCGATCCGTGCGCCGGCTGAGAGGAGACTCAGGAAAAGGGAACGCGTGGAGAGTGAGGGACAGCAGAGGTCCATGTAATGCCAAATTATTGCTTTTTCCTTTGCTAAATGTTATCCTACAGGACTACTTTATGACCTTTCGTTCACATGTTATAATTGAGGTTG
>JAJIZL010018870.1:778378-813613 GCA_023969395.1 Amblyomma maculatum | reverse complement strand
CCGCGTGGCCCTCAAGGAGCAGCTTAGCCAATAAAGGCGACTGCACATACAATATCGGACAAGATTCTAGGACGGTGGTTGTGATCGTGTGAGCGCTTATGCAATAAAAAGTTGTTTGAGGTGGTGCGTGGAGGTCAAAAGCAAAATTTCACATTTTATATATTTCTCACTGTCTACCAAAATATTTCTCGCTGGCTTCTTTGGCGTTTGCCTCTTCTATACTTATGTCAAAATGTGCTTGAAAGAACGAGGAAATCTTCAGTTTGAGCTCTGCGGAGGAAAGTACACAAGTCCTCTACCAATTGTCAACTTGTAGCTGATAAAACAAATTGACTGTTCTTAATTCGCAAAAGCTGCTGGTTCTAAATTAATTTTTTTCGAGTTTGCATCCTTCCACAGTTATTTTAAAGCAGATTTTTAATGTCAAAGTTTAGGCGCCTCTTTCTAAAGCCTATAAGTTTACTTCAAGGTCTTAGCATGGATAAAAACGGTTCGCAAATTACTGCAGTGAGAACATTACTATACTTTGAGAAAGGTAGTCAGGGAACTTACCTGAGAGCTTGATAAAATGTCGAGTTCAATATTGCGCACAGGCCGGCAGCAATTTCGACAAGAACACCCCCCTCAGCTACATCAAGGGTCTCATGGGTGTCCACCCTGACAGCAAGAACTACAGGCTGCCCTTGTTCTACCATGAAGAGATTCCCAAGGACCTGCCCGAGTCTTTTGACGCTCGAGAGCAATGGCCCCCCTGCAACAGCATTCACGTTATCCGTGACCAGTCGTCATGTGGATCTTGTTGGGTGAGCACATTGGCGAACCGGTACCGTCGTTTGCCCCCGCTTATGCTGGACAGAAACTATTGCGTGTGGCACTGTCTAGAGACCAATCTTTTAAATTTATTTCAAGTGCACAGAGTTTTCCCCATGTTGGGTTGGCGGGCCTCAGCTACAGTTTTCAAAAGGGAACTTTTTGCCGCCGTAACGAGTAAATCAAGAGAGCGCTCTAGTTTACCTGTTTCACCACCCTGCAGCGCATAACTAGAAGATAACGGCTGTATTTTCTAAAAAAAAGAAAAAAAAAAAAAGAAACATACGGCGCTATATCGAAGATTCAATCTGGAAACGGCCTCATCTGTGTAGTGTAGCATGAAATCGCTCAGCTATGGCTGCTTTTTTAACTTAAACGCGGCATTTCTTAGATTGCAGTATCGTTCTACGTACATCTACTATTTTCAAAGTATTTACGAAACAGTATGAAACCTAGTTGAAATCGGGACGCTCCCTGGAAACAAAGCTCCGTAACTCTCTACTGCTTAAGAGATATCTGTTAGAGATGTTACATAGACGTTTTGTTATATCACAAACACCTCCGTATAATAAAATAAAGTTTATTCGGAAACAAGACACCTGCATTCAACAAAGCACCAAGGAGTGCACGCTGGTTTAAAACATAGGAACTGTCCGGTGACGGACAACTTTTTGTCTCCGATTGAATTTTTAGAAGCCACACATTCACAGCAGATTCTACTGTTGTACCATGGTATTCAGAATAAATATACTGCTCGACATATGCGAGCGGGAACAAGTTCGTTTAATTCTTAAAGCATGAAGTTGAGTAACTGAGTTTTGAAAATGTCAATTTTAGAGAATGTTTCCCTCCATTACGGAAAATACGACCTTGAAAAATCCAGTGCTTAGTGCCGGCTCTAAGCGTAGAAAAGAACGATTAGAAAGGAAGTTCATTCACAATTATGTGATGCCCACCCTAACTGGTAAAAAAAAATTGGTTACTTGAGACTAGCATTGTATAAAATTTGAACGCATTTCGAAAAAAACGTTCGACGCAGCACTTAAACTTTCCTTGCAACAGTGCGGAAGGTTGCACAGGGCCTAAATTCAGTGGAAAGCGCATTAAATTAATATAGTTACTGTACAAAAATGTTCACAAGGTTCAACTCTTTTAAACCTAGTTGTACAAAGCGGAAGCATGTCACCTGCTGACGACGTTGCAAGGTACACTGCGTAACTTTAGCAGAGGGCCTATAGCTTCGCTCGGCCCTCATTAAACCGCGGCCAAGCGTGCCACGAGTCACGCCAGCGCCTCGTCATGCAGTCTGACAGCGGGAGAGCGCATGCGCGGTGGTTCCAGCTGCGGCGGCGGAAAGAGCACGCGCGCCGGCGGCATAACCAACGCGGCGAGTGTCCTCTGACTCACTGAAGGTCCAACGTGAGCCGTCGCTGACCTTGATCCGAGGTGGCGCAGTGAAGCTTCCGCTTCAAAAAACGCGACTTCTCCCATTGAAGCCACACAGGCGCGAGACTAAGCGGTGCTAAGGACTGCATGTAGTACCACATCATAAATAACAACGGCCTTTATAATCCCTGGTTTGTTGTAGCATCATACTTTGCTGGGATAAAACTAACTCGAGGTGCTCAAGAAATTGCAACGCAGTAAGGACAACCGGAAATGTGTTTGTTTGTTGCGACTGAAGGAAGAAGGAAAAAGAAAATGCACGGGCCTGCTACTGGCACTGTAGCTGAGCCACCTCCGCTGCCTCGTGCGGATAGAAGAGAAAATAGAGAAGAAAAAGAAAAGGAAGAGAAAGACGCGCGCCGCAACAGCCGTCGTCCACCACCGATACGGTAGCGGGTGCAATGACGGCCGACAACAGATGAAAAATCGGTGGCAGGCTAGCCCCTGCCGCAAGCGGCAGTAACCTACCAGTCCCAGCAGAAGCGTTTAGGGGTAGCTCGGCTGGAAACGCCGATTGGTGGACACGTCGCGACCTGGCGTGACGTTTTTTGCGTCGGCTCGATGCTTAACCGGACGTGACGTGACCAAAAACTGGGTTTGCTTGTTTTTTCTCGTCCCTAGACGCACTAGGGAATCGCTAGGTGCCTCTCCGCTCTGGCAACGCGTAGGGTGCCTCGATACCAGGCAACGCGCGCGATTCCGGCATTCGGTTCGTGGATCTCGCTGCTGCATGGCTGCGGCGCGTTCGGTCACCGAGGTGCTCGACGATGGCGGGCCTGCGCGTTTACGTGAATGGGCTTTCGGCACGCCGATCCGTGCTGTACGTTGGGCGGAATGACGTTGATAATGGCGATGACCTGCGGGAGATCACAAGCACCGTCAAGGTAAGTATAAATTGCCCAAAATTGTCTCGCATTTTGCTTATTTATAAGTGCTGTGTCGCTTATCTCTCCCCACGTGCTCCTCGTGTTCAAAAAAAAAAGAAAAAAAAAAAAAGAATCGGTCACAGCTATGGAGGCCGTCGGCAACTAACCAGTGCCTGACTGCTATGCTGAGGCGCACGTCTGCCGTGCGCATTCTCAACCGTGATTGAGATGCAAGAACGCAATTTCTTTGTCGAAGGTTTTGTAATATGTTGCGAATTCATCAAATCGCTATGTTCATAATGCAACTTTTTTCTACTCTTTTACAGCACCGTTTCCTGTATGCTGCGAAGAGGCCGACGATTTTCTTTGTACGTAGCAGCTCATGTTAGGGATCGCGGCATCGATCAGCTCTCCAAGATCATCGCCGCAACCCTCGTAAATGTCTACAGTGGAAGCATTGCTACAACATCCAGGGCAGCATAACCAGGCGCTGTGTACTACGTAGTGCACCACTGTTGACGGTGCACGGCAAAGGCCACGGACGAGTGCAGGGCGTTGTGTTCGCCATGCCGTCACGTCGCTGCACATCCAAACGGCTCTTTTCAGGGCCGCCCCAATTTTCCTGGCAGACCTCAGACGCACATCCCGTGCTCATCTTCCCTCTCTATGTTGCACGTGGCTTCGTATCAATCGCCGCGGCCACCAAAATAACTTGCGCGCTAGGCCTCTTTACCAGGTTATACGTAAATACACGCAGGCATAATCGTGTCAAATTTGATTTAATAAAGTGCTACAGTGCTTATTACCTGCTTCCCTCACGCATTCTTCCGAGTCTTCGTGCAGCAGCTACAGAACACGTGGCAAGCGTCATTCTGCTGCCGCGACGAACGCTAACAGGGTTAATAGCTAGAGTATTCTCAGTGTGGTGCGGCTTTGTTCAGCGATGTTAATGGGAGTATCAACATTTTATATAATTGCATAATCGTCTTGAATATTGCTGCTTAAAGTACTGTACTGCTTAATTCCCACTTACCTCGTGCATTCCACAGCTGCTGCAGCTAGCACGTGGCCAGCGTCGTTCTTTCCAGTGCTGCGGTGACGACAAACTATAGGCCTCGCGATAAGCTACAATATACAGCGCGGCTTGGTGCCGCTGTGTATTTTTTTTATTTTTTTTATATAAATTCATCACGTTTCGAAGGCTAGTCGCCATCCAAGGATCGCTTAACTCGAGAGCACGGGAAAAGGCAGAAGTGTACGCACCTGGATTCGATGTCATGTACAACGCCGTGTTCTTTTTTTTTTTTTACGAAAGCATCCGACGCGCTAGGCTTCCTAGACAAGGTTCAAGTGCAGTGTGCCTTTGTATAGTAACCACGTACGGGGTGAGCGGTTGCCATGTTTTCAGTTCACTTTTGTTGGCTGTTTCTTAAATAAAAATTGTCATTGGTCTCTGTGTCTGTCACTGTGTCTAAAGAGCTGTTCTGGCCGAACCACGTACGTAGCGATGGATTGAACCGCGGCAGTATGACTTTGTTCCAAGTTTAACAAAACAGTTGAGGCCAAATCAAAATCAGAAATGACCATTTCCAACTTGGATATTGGCCCCCAGTCAACAGTTTGGAGTCCAATTCAATGGCAGCAGTTCAGCTCTGTGCCAACATTTCGTACAATTAAGGGAGTCGAAATTATGGAAACGGCATGCATTTGTGAACATCAAACATGATTCACATCCAATTAACATGCCATGCAATGCTAATATAACAGCTCAATATTCTATCAGGGAAATCTATGAAATCTGCTAGAGCATAGAGCACACGTTCGTAGAGATATTTTCTTGAATTACCAGCACTCGCAAAGGTATTGGAAATAATTGAATCAAGTCCCATTCAAGGAATCAGATGAACAGTAACAAAAACAAATCATCCTTTAAATATTTTGTTTAGTACCTCAATGAAGAGTATTAGGTACACTTTTGCTGAATTTGTACATAAATGACATAATTCATATTGACAACAGTGTTCAGCTCATCATGTATGCTGATAATAGTGTGTTTATTACTGGCATTTTTTTTCCTTCATTTCTTAAGACTTCAACGTAACAAGCATACCCCACAACTGATAATAAGCTATATTACGAGGGGCATATGTCATATTTTTTCTTTTCTTAAGAAAGGTGCATTTGTAAAGAACTAAGTAAAGGTTTTCGACATGAATTTCTAGATTGGGACCACTCAAATAAAAGGGCATATAAAAACCACAAGAATTGCAAACTTTGAGCATGTAGAAATACTTGGTAACATGCACAGTAACTAAAAAGTGGCAAAGTGGCAGATGCGACCAAGATTATAACACGGTGCCATTGTGAACAATTTCGTTTACATCAGGCATAGCGCAGTGCCAGCAAAAGCCTTGAGAACTGGACAATGTGCTGTATTGCAGTTCATATTTTTTTATGTTTCCACAGTTTCCACAAACTCTTCATAAGGACTGTTGAAAGCTTTGAACATGCACAAGACAACTGCAATTACATCGGCCACAGTGACAAAGAATAAAGTAAATACGAACCAGCTGGAATGTTAGACTCAGCGTTCACATGCAAATATGGGCGTAGAAATGCCATTTGAGAAGTAAGCATGCTAATAGTGAAAGGACAACTCGAACACACAGAAGAGAACTGAAGTTGCAAAAACAAACAAGCAGTCATAATTGAGGCCTTCAACAACTACGCTGTAAAAGACAAATTTTACAGAGGGACAAGTGCATACTTAAGCCTGCCGCACAAATGAAATAAGCATACCCTTCGATCAATTATAGAAATCGCTTGTGTACAAAAAGTGGGAAACACTGAAGTCATCTTGCTTTGAGCAACTAATTTCAGATATTATAAATCTTATTTTGAAAGCTGGTATTGATCTAAAGAGCATAAAGCAAAAAAAAAAACAAAAAAAAACCGACATGCCAACATTTTCATTTTCCGGTCTTTAAGGCTTCAAAGCTGCTACTCGGTTTGTCAAAATCAATGTTTTTTGCCAGCTCACCTACGAGAGATGATAATGCAAGATCTGAAAGCGTGCACTGACCCATCATAGGTCCTCTTCCTCACAGGACACAACCTCATCCTCTCACAGGATACAACAGACACTCATATATTAGGAATAGTTGCAGGCTGGGGAGAGGCTCTAGAAAATCTCAATCTGGGGAACTCCAATGCTGCCTAACTGTTGGCCTCTTCGAGTCCAATGCTTGCCACTTTAATTTGAGGTGTCTCCTCAGCCAAGGCATTTCGATGAAATGTGTTCTATCAGACAGCTTGTTGTAGAAGGATGTAAGCTTCGGAAAACATACTTTAAGGCTTGAGAGGTCCCTCAGTAGAATAAAGAAATCTCTTCACTTCAAGAGGATGGTCCAGATATGCTCTGCGGCTTCTAAAATCGCTTTTGATTTAATGCAGAGCTCGGCATAAGATCTACCAGTGCAGTCAAGCATCACCCCTTTTATTTTCTTACTGCAATGAAAACCCTGAACCTCAGACACATTCCTCTACCATACGCTTTTTGAACTTCTGGGGCCTGTCACTGATATTCTGAGCTCATTTGATTTTATGAATTTCTGCGCAATAGCCTTGCACACTGTGGCCACACATCATCTTTGAGAAAGAGCTTTAAATCATCCATCTTTGCCACCACTTTGTCAAGATATAGGTGCTTTGTCTGCAAATGAAATTGTGCAGCATTTACTACTTCAGGTACTGCATGCTATAGGTGCAAGCAACATAGAAAAGCAATGGCACAGACTACTGTAGCCTCCATGCAAATAAAAAAGGTACCAATGAGCAGTGATGCCTTGCTAACAGAATACATTTACTCTCAAAGTGGTCATCAGCAGCGGAGTGATAGTGGGGGTCGTCAGGTTTGATTTCATGATGGACTGACTTGTATCTCTCATATTAACAATAACCTTCTCCTACAGCAACAAAAGAGAGAAAGCATTCTCTTGAGGAAAAGAACTTAAGGCCCACAGTGTTGCAGCATGTGAATTGCCTTGCATATATTTCTCTAACTGCACTTCCTAAAAAAGCATCCGTGCCTACTCATTTCTCTTTGCATTACCACCCTCTCCCCCCCCCCCTCCCCCCCATTCCCAGCCACACTTTCCTGAGCACTGCACCCAGTGCAGTCCTCACACCCCTATAGGGACAGCAAGGCTTCTTACCCCTCCTTTATGCTAAAAAAAAGCCTTTTTATATCCTGAAAAGCAATCCCACAATGTCTGGACAGCCAGAAATTCAGCAAATACTCGTTTTACTCATCTTTGCACCCTAGTAATGTATAAGAAAGCTTTTTTTATTTTTTTTATTTTTATTTTGTTTGCTGTTGACATATTAGTTGCATAAAAGGTGGCATATGGCCAGAAAATTTTCTTAAAAATTGGCTATAGTGCATGCTACCTTTCTCTTTCATAAGTTTTTTGCAAACTGAAGTGGTGGACCACATTAATTTATTCTTCATTGCATTATGCCATCATTGTGCAATTAAAAAAGTGTCCACTTAGGTATATTCACAAGTGCTGTTTGATAAATAATTGTCTTTAAACTCTGAGGTTGTGTGAAAGAGATACTAAATGGAAGTAAAAATAGTGTAGCACATATATAACTTTATATGTGTTTGTAAGTGTAAGGTATAGCCAAATAAGAATGTAAAGAATTTCTGGACTGCAAGCAATCAATGTAACGAATGACAAACATTTACTCAAGGCAATGAAAGTTATTAAAGCATTTCAATGTTTTTATGAACAAAAATAAATGCAGTGTGTGAATATATAACAAACAAATTTGTGATTGCAGTCAGCAGTCTGTTTCAGGCTACAGCTCCAGTTAAAAATAACAATTGACACATATGACGGATGCAAAGCTTGTTGCTGTGAAAGAAATGCAGAAGACGTAAGACGCTGTTTATTACATATTAGACATGCGAAGGCATGACAAGCTGAAATGGTCCATGCGTTGCATTAGAACAAGCACTAAGTCATTAAAAGATGCATGCATCACATGGATCTCAATTTGACAGCAAACATATGCTGGCACTTACAAAACATACAATGCCATTACTCTTCATGTGATATAAGCTGAAATATTTGCATGTTTTCTAAAGGCTACGCATAGTTCTGTACTACTTAAAAAGTACACATCTTATAAAGCTCCTATAGTTACCCATATATAACATGACCTCTTTAGTAACAATGTAAAACATTTCTTCTTGTTAGCCTGAAATCCTGAGGCTGAATGTTCTGAAATCCGGTTGTATTAATTGCGACTTTATGATATGCTCCATCAACTTTATTTGAGGTATGAAGGCATTATGCTCTAAGTGCAAGATGGGGATTTGCTTTATTAAACTTAATCTAAAACAAGCCCTGATCAATGTGAAATGACTTACATAGTTTTATAATAATCATAGCCCAAATGAGAATAGGATATTCATTAGGCACCTAATTGTTTTTGGCAACAGGGTAACCAAAACAGTGTGAGGTCATCCTTTAATACTACAGCTTATTTAGTTTTTTTTTTCCTAATCAACATATCACTCCCAGCATCACAATTCTGACCTAAAAAATTTGTAGAGTCGAATGACCTAGTACGTATCTCTATTCCTTTTGACCTCAAAGCTTTTTTTTTTTGCCCCCTACAGTCATCGACTAGCTAGCTATTGCAGCTAGGATGTGCTTATAATAGCGCCGGCGCCGCGGTGTTGCCGGCCGGCATCATATGCCTTCGACGGTGCATTAGTTTGGAGTGAGGAAATTAGGCCCATTTTAGCCAATATGAGCGGTCACCGAGCGCATTTCTGGTTAAAACAATTCATAATAAACTATTTCGCTTAGAAAAAGACCGAATTATATCGGGACGCATGGCAACGGGACGGACGACCATTGCCGACAGCCTGCGCGCCTGAATGACGTCGCACCTAGAAAGCTATTTTGCAAGGAAACGTTTTGCAAATATACGAAATGTGCAGAAGAGCGAAATCACCGCAAACATGGTGTGCAGTTGTCACTGGAAAATTCGCCCGGCCGGCCTACGAACAGGTCACACTGCGTTGGCGAACCTCGATTGTTTTTGTCGCCGAAAGGTCTCGCACAGATCTAGATAAAGGAAAAGCAATTAAACTGTGATTTCCCCCGGCAATTCGTGTGGTGTGACAAGCTGGTTCGGAAACCTCTTCGCGGCTCGAAGCGTGCATATGTTATTTGACGTCGCTGCCGTTTCCACGGTGTCCGCACTGCATGCAAGCTAGGCCTCGTGCCTCTCCGCCGACGGCCATGGGCTGGGCAGCTGCCGTTTGCTTGCGGTGCGCCGCCGACACCGCCGGCCATGCCGCCGGGTCGCGCCTCTGAAAAGCATGGGGAATCCAGGGACAGTTTAGGGAAACACGTGCGCCCTACATCCGGACATGACATCATAAAATATCACGTGACCCATGACGTCGTTTGTGACGTCATATATGACGTCACAAATTTTGGACCAATCAGCGTTTCCAGCCGAGCTACCCCTAAACGCTTGTGTCCCAGCCCCGTAGGGCTAAGAGCAGCCACCCTCGCTGCTTCGTAGCTTTAAGTATTCACACCTAACAGTTATAGGCGCACTGGGCACAAGCCGGCAAAGAAACCACGCGTTTTGAATGAATTGTGCCGTTCGAGCTTAGTGGTGGTGAAGATTACAGAACTAATGTCGGGATTGACCTTGCGTCGCACAGATGCAGTTTATGCAGGCACATGCGGAAAAATAAGAAATGAGTACTTTCTTGGAATGTATTTGGATGATTAGTTGCCAAATGTGACTGAAAAAAAAAACTTTTTTTATCAGTGCACTTTTGCTTCCATACATGAATTCTTCAATTTGTTTTTAAGTTCAGCGCAATATAAAACAATGAGCTTTGAGGGCGAGCTAACACTTCCCTATCAAGCCGTATTCTACACCAGCACTCGCTGCTCGCGTCTTTCTAGCGCTATGGAGGTATCCTCGCGGATTCTGTGATACTTAGATTTGAGCAGAAAAGGGAAGAGTGCGCTTTGTGACCCAAGGCCAGCAAATCTGGACAAATGGTTCTCCTCTCTGCTGCTGCGACGAGTTTTTCGTGGTACTGAGCGTCAAGAAATATACCGTTGTAATATAGAAAATAAATTGTCCCTTCACTTATTCCCTGTTGCCATAGGGGCTGTTCAGTGCATGACTAGGAAGCACTTTGCAGTCAAATTCTGCAGAGCTCATCAAGATTAAGCGACCAGCTCAAATATCTTAGAATGCCCCTTCACGGGAGGCTTTGGTTTCTTTGCAATTGTATACTCAAATTTTGCCATCCATTTACGCGAGGCACGGTATTGGTGGCTGCCTTATGACGCCAATTTGTGACGTCTAAGAAAGCTGGGAATTGATTCGTAAAATTTACGCTACCATTGCTTACATCGTGATCGGAAGTTGTACGAGGAACGTTAACGTAGTGAAAAGTGATTATGACAGTTGATTGCATTCGTTTCGGCACCTGAAAAAGCACTGAAAGCCCAAAACACTGTAAGGGTTTAATACATCCATTCAATTGGTACCGTATTTTGGAAGTTGCTGTCAATAATTGCGACATGCACATACATGGACTTTCTACTAATAATAAATTCGTGTTTTCCAGACAAACTTGGGTTTCAAGGACTTTGTTTATTGGGGTCTGCCGCAGAGCAAATGTTTTATTTATTTATTTAAGAGTTACTGTAAGCTTTGAAGAAGGCCTTAGGCAGGCGTGGGACATAGAGTATAAAAGAAAAAGATACAAGGCAGAAAAGACTCCTCACAAAACGCGAACTGAGCAGACAATAAGACATAGTCACCTGCGCAGACAAACAGCTATATATTGTGCTGAATGATCTGAACATGCGCGCACCGCCCAACAGCAAATGCGACGACCAGGCAAGATATGAAACTTATAGAAAAAGATGAATAAAATGATGAGAACACCAGATATGTGAAACACCCGTACGTAAATCGCTACAGATGATCAAACAGTAGAAATTTGCTTATTGAGCAGACGCAATGCAACCTTAAACAAAAATATTAAGTGCTCCAATGCATTTCAGTCGTTTAGAAAATGGGTTCTAGCTACGGATATATACTTGGGTCAGAATGAATGCCACTAAAAATGCTTGTTGTTTATATATATCAAGGCTTTTCATTGGGAATGTTCAAATAACCTAAAGTGGGCTTTATCGTGCTGCAGGCATTTGGAGCCGTAGAAGCCATGTCCGACCGAATCTGCATTCATTCCAACGGAAGAGTCCAGGTGAACATATCCGCCGAGGACCTCGTCACCTGCTGTACTAGTTGTGGATTTGGGTGAGACATCAGTAAATTCGTTCTTGTGGATCGCTATTACACATAATGTAATACGAAAATCCGGGATATTCAATTACGTTGTAATCTGTACTCCCCTTTCTTTGCCTCCTGGCGATGAGATTTGACTTTGGGCACACCAGAATTATGTAAAACACATCGAGACGCTTTATCTGCAGTTGTAGAGTCCTCGAGCACTTATCAACCTTAAACGACCGCATCGCCCCCGCTGCTCCCTATATAAACTGTCGATGTTGCGGCACGAAGATCGTCGACGTGTCGCAACTGAACCCCTTTACGCGTTGACTGTCGTTACTAACTCGTGACCAAGCTTGTGGCTTTCATGAAAGGGAGGAATTCTCACATTTTTATTTTTGCAAATAGCGTCACTCCTGTTGGAGAAAATAAAACCTTTACTGGCAATGGGCCGTTCTTGTTCACAAAATAAAATGCTATTTTCCAAAGTTCCTACGCCTCAGTGCAGGAAATAATCTCCGCCAACTAGCGGTAGAAAGAATATTTCGGAGAACCGATGAGAACTCAATTAGCAACACCGAACATCGCTGCTTCCGGAACAATTGCGATGAAAGTCACTTTGTACAGCACTGATTTTTGCCTCTGGAGTAATACCTATAGACACCTTTTAATTTGAGTTCTTTTCTGCTATGCTAATGCAATGTGGCGAATATATTATTGATCTGCAGATAATACCTGCGCACGATGTTTCACGTAAAATGAACCAAGAATTAAAAAAGAAAGCGGAGCACTGAAGCTTGCTGAAACCAGCGACGTATTGTTGGCCGTCGTGTAGTGCGCCTCGGAGTATTTGTTATATTACGTTTAATGGGGTAATTAACAATGATGCAAAGTATTATATATTATTATTTTCAGAACAACTGCCTTTCAGTTCTGTTTACCTACTTCCTACGCAGCCGTTTTTTCAAAAATTTTAAGCTCGCGAAATATAAAAAAAATACTACGTGACTGTGATCTTGTCCTAGCATTGTTGTTGTTGTTGTTGTGGCTGTAGGAAGAATGAAAAGAAAATGCACGGGCCTGCTACTGGCTCTGTAGCTGAGCCACCTCCGCTGCCTCGTGCAGACAGAAGAGAAAATAGCGAAGAAAGAAAAGGAAGAGGGAAAGAAAGACGCGCGCCGCAACAACAGCCGTCGTCCACCACCAGCGGTGGCGTGTGCAATGACGGCTTACAACAGATAAAAATTCGGTGCCAGGCTAGTCCTCGCCGCAAGCGGCGGTGACCCACCTGTACCAGCATTGCAGCGGATCCGTCTCGAAAAGAGCAGCCGACGGACGCCACTGTTAGAATAGTCTCAAAAGTGCGCCAGCAAATTTTGCTGGGACACGAAAAGCCCGAGCCACAATCAGCGATAAGAGATGAAAAGGTCACTGACAGCCGACTCGGACGAAGTTATCAAACTGAAAAATTAAGATGACAAAAGAGAGAGGCCCTGCCGGGTTGTTGCAGTGGTAAAACCCCCGACTACTGTGCCGGAGTACCCGGGTTCGATCCCGACTGCGGCGGCTGCGTTTTGGTGGAGGCGAAAGGAAGAGGCATCCGTGTTGTTGTTGCGGCTGAAAGAAGAAGGAAAAGAAAATGCACCGGCCTGCTACTGACTCTGTAGCTGAGCCACCTCCGCTGCCTCGTGCGGACAGAAGAGAAAATAGAGAAGGAAAAAGAAAACGGGAGAAAGACGCGCGTCGCAACAGCCGTCTTCCACCACCAAAAACGGTAGTGGGTGCAATGACGGCCTACAGCAGATAAGATTATGGTGGCAGGCTGGTCGCCGCCGCAAGAGGCAGTGACCTACCAATCCCAGCCCCGTAGGACCAGGAGCAACCACCCTTCTTCAGAGGCGTCCGTGGGCTGTGCGATGTCAGCGCACGTTAATGCCTCGCCGGGGGGGCTGCAGTGGTAAGACGCCCGGCTACTGTGCTGGAGTACCCGGGTTCGATTGATTTATAGAAAGGGAAAGGTGCGGTAACTGTCTCACTTGTTTTCTGTGGCGCGGTTGAGGTGTCCACAGAAAACAAGTGAGACAGTTATCATGCCTTTCCCTACCTCTAAATCAAACAGCGCACGTTAAAGATCCCCAGGTGGTGGAAATTATCCGTAGCCCACCACTATGGCTCCTCTCTCCACTTTCACTGCCACCTTCCCTCCTTCCCTTATGGCGCGGTTCGGGTGTCCACAGAGACAACTATGACAGATACTGCGCCTTTCCCTTCCTTTGAACCAATTATTTTTATTAAAGAAGAGAGAGAGAAAGAGAGAGTAGTAATGAAGTCTTCTAATTCAAGGCGGGCTCGGCTTTTTTTTTGTGTCACAGTGCAGCCCGTTCACTTGGGTCTAGTCACTACAAACTTCTCGTTCGTCCAAACTTTGTTTGGAGCTCTGCAATATCACAACGCACGAGCAAATTCACGTGAAATTTTTCATATTTCGCGGGATTTCATGAAATGACCGAAAAAAGAAATGGCCACCTCGTAGGCACGTTGGGACGTTGGTTGTAAACGGTAAAACAACTAAATAGGTTGCTTCCAAACCTCCTCCACAATTTAACACATGCACTTGGCACCAAACTGAATAATAGATTTTGGAGAACTCATCTTAGATATTTATTGCACGCAATTAATTAATATTTCGCCGTTAGAGTGCATTGCCTTTCGGGTGCCATTTTGAGACACTAGTAGGCTAAACTGGTTTCATGCTCTTTGAAGAATTCTTTATCTGTTTTCTCTCTTTTAACAATTACGCAGCAAACGCCTATGTGTTTCTCAGCTTTTAAGTTGCACTGCGCTGCGTTTTAGAACTAGCCTCACTGTTGAAAATGCTTTCTGATTAGCCCGGACGTTGCTGGGCTGTGCCATGTACAGTTAAGAACTTTGCGAATATAATGGATTTAAGGCGATTCGGCGAAAACGATAAAAATTACATGATCTGAAAACGAATTTTGCAAAGCGCAACGCTTTTCTCTCGACTCCAGAATGACATTTTTGTATTTAAAAGCATGTCTAACATACAGAGGCTGTCGATCCCGCAATGCTTCAAAATTTACCCTAGGCGAGTATCGGTCGCATTACAAACTCACTTGAATTAATCTCTCTAAATTTCAAATGTGTAAATGATTTAATTTATTATTTAAGGCGATGGTAATAACCTTCTCAATACATTGTAAAGTTCACGGGACTTCACCTTTACTTCACAATTTTTTTATAAAGTAAGACAAAGTCAATTCCCGTCAGGTGCGACGGAGGTTTCCCACCGGCTGCATGGGATTTCTACAAGACGGACGGCATCGTCACCGGGGGCCTGTACGGCACAGACGACGGCTGCCAGCCATACTACTTCCCTCCAAGCGAGCACCACATAGTGGGTCCACTTCCCAATTGCACGGCCATCAAGCCGACGCCAAAGTGCGTTCGTGAATGCCGCAAGGGCTACGAAAAAGGCTACAGCGAAGACAAGCACTACGGTACGTACTCGAACCCTCGGAAGAGATTGGAAATGGATGCCTATCATTGAATGTTTTCGGGTATAAATCAGCTGCATCGCGCACGCAATG
Organism: Amblyomma maculatum; assembly: GCA_023969395.1. Lineage (NCBI taxonomy): Eukaryota > Metazoa > Arthropoda > Arachnida > Ixodida > Ixodidae > Amblyomma > Amblyomma maculatum. Next base: position 798,531 of record JAJIZL010018870.1, on the reverse strand, counting down.
TTATTACAAAATTTATATTCACTGATTTGGGTGGTGACAATGCAAAGGAGAAATAATTTAGCGATGAATATTACGATTACTGCATGTTGCCTTGGATATTTGATGCAAGCATCCTGTGACATACTGGTATGGCTTGAAGCGACTTCTCTATAGCCTAAACCAACACCTCAGTTGCCGAGATAGATGTATTCATTGCCGGAAAGAGATTCGGTTCTCCAGTGCAAATGAAGGTCTGTCCGGGACCTTTGCAAGGAATGAACAATTTAAGTGATATAAAGGCTGATAAAAGCGTACTTGCAATATTTTCGTATCAGTTTTTCTGTTAAACCTAGACCTAGAGGGCGCTGGCTGTACACAGCTGTAGTGTGCGAGAGGTACCATCATGGCTGCAAACACGATTAGCAAAGGAGTGGAGAGGGTTTACATGGGAGTGCTGCCGTAGCTTTCTCTCTAATCTTAGTAGTATTAACTCTATGGGGTAGTATTTCGAAAGTCACGAACACAAAAACTTAATACTCTCGTAGCTCTGGCTCTACTGACATGATGACATTACGAGCACATGAAGGAATAACATGACCAGGCAAGGAAGCCGCAAAGTCTGCGCTCCGAAGGCAATACCACTGGCAACGCGGCTGACGGATCTTACGAAGCACACCAGTCGTTCGAACAACACCAACCGCGCGTCGTGAAATGGTCTCGTGGCGGCTGCGACGCTGCAGTTGGGAATTCAAAAGTGTTATAAAGATGAGACGGAAAGGAGATAGAGATATAAGAAGGAGAGACTTTTATTCTCACGCTTGGTCATCGGTCTCCAGGTGACAGCATGTTTCTCGAATGTGCCGGGACGGAATTGGCTCGGCCTTCCCTCCCCTTCTTTGAAACATTTATCGATAGTGCTTTTAGCTTTTATTCACATTAGGATGGCCTTTTTTTCCGCAACTAAACCAATGCAAGGATGCGTCGGCTCAGTTGGCATTCTGCCCACCGCAGTTTCCTACGGGAAAAAAGTCGCCTAGACGGATCGTTGCGCTGGGATGGAACGGTCTATCTAGCGGTGGAACTGCAATTAACCGTAGCTATTTACAGGAATTTTCCTCTTTTCAAGCTGTTGGACGACGGGAAATACTGTTACACATCTGTGCAATTTGTTCTTAAGTTCTATGTCAAATATTTATCTTAATACGTCACGGATCATTACGGGACCTTCACCGAGAGTGGTGACTAAAAATGTCAATGAGAGCTCATATGCTGCTCTTTCATCTGGCCTTGTCTTGCCCGATTCTTAGCAAGAACGGCCTGAAAGTCTCAGTGATGAGCAATAAGGGGTGCTTTTTCGGTTCGAGGTCCTAAAGCTGGAACTTGGTTCGGCAGTGGTCGTATCACAAAGTTAGAAGCGATTGAAGAGAAGCAAAACAGCCAACATTTGTAAGCTAGCAAACAGCAAAGTTGCCAGACATTTTCAGAATGTTTTGACAGTTATAATTTCTTTGCGGTCGTAAGGCATATCCCGAAGCAAAATAAATAGCCGCATGGGTTTCTCTAGAAACACCGATATCTAATCTCGATATCTAATTCTGTCTATATAAAACTAGACCATAAAGTGTGCGACATTGATAAGTACTGGTGACTTTGCCACTCCTTATGCAGCAAAGCAAGTCTAAAGCATCAGTGGTGACGTGAATCAAATTAAAACAGAAATCTTCAAGAACGGACCTGTGGAAGCAGACTTCGCTGTCTACGCTGATTTTCTTTCGTACAAGAGTGGTAAGTGCGTATTTTTTTTTTCATAAGCAGCCGTTGATTACGCTTTTGATAAACTATTTGTAATTCTTGTGTTCATTCATTTCAATGGACGTGATTGGGTAACTACTTCACGTTGCTTTTATAAGCTTCACGAATTTCGTAGTAGGGCGTCACATTCGTACATTTCAGTCAACACGAAATAGGAAAAGCTTCTGTTACCAATAGTCCACCACGTATCGTGAATAAATGATAACACCATCATATATTTCTTACTTTACTTGAGATTTATGTTGGAGCACGGAAACGTAATAAGCTGCGACTGTATTATCACAGAAAGCACACCTTGCCCATATCATTTCATTTGCAGATAAAGAAATCTTTGTTGTGCTCCACAAGCAGTCATAAACAAACACAAAAGAAAAAGCCTAAATAGGAGCACATAAAATATACCTAAAATAACATGCAGATGTCATTATAGCAACATGTAACATAACGCATGATTTGTTGCTCAAAAGCAAGTTAACCTAATTTCAAGCACCTTTGGGCTCTACGTCAGACGTGCCCAAGGTATGTTTTTGATTTGAATTGCGCGAAAAATGTCAGTGAGAATAGCAATAAATTCAAATAACGAATACGTTTCCTTGCCGTATCTTGGGAAGCCGCAGCGGCGATAGCCAAAGCGCCAAAAGCAATTAAGGAACCTTTATGCACAGAGAAAATACCAGAAGGAGTCAAGGAGTGCTTCGCGAAATATATTACTGCTACATGCGTATTCGGCTTGAAGTCACTCAACTGTGACACATGTGATGACATGAATTTATTTTGACGAAAACCAAAGAAAACAAATTTAATTTCAGCTTCGTATTGAGGCCTTTTTTAACCTTTTAATTTGCCCTCTTCTATACATAAAAATAAAAGCCGTAATAGAAATAGAGAACAATCCCAGTCCAGCAAAGCTATGCCATTATTGATGCCGTTGAAAGTTGTTACCTTCCTTGTAGTTTCATCTTACACAATCAGCCTAAGCACGAGAATGATTGGTGAATGGGGGCCATCGTGGCCACCTTTTGACTGAGGCTGGATGGAAAAGACAACCGTGGGCTGTGAGATCTGGCTGTTCCAGAACGAAATGCAGCAGGCCGAATTTATTACATAGACATTCATACATCAATTATAACTCCTGTTTCCCTCTTCATTCGTTCATTTATTTCTGCTCTCATTTCGGTTTTCAAAAAAAAAAAAAAGACTAGTTAGTGCGCCGTTCATTTACTCGTAACCATTTTTCTCGGAATTTTCATGTAGGCGAAATGTATAATGCTACCGCGTGATATACGACGTAAGTGCATGCAAGTCAAAGAACCAGGTCAAGGAGGTATCCGAGCCCACTGCCCCGTACAAAATATGCAAATAATCAGACAAACTCCAATTTTTGTTTATTATCCAGTACGACGCTTGCGCCCGCACTTGCCTGGTCATGGCTAAGAATTGTGCCTGATTTTCGCTCTATGTATCAATGACGGCATCATCCGTGAAAGACTGCAGGTTGTCCTAGCCCGCTTCAAGATGCTTGCGCTGGTGAACAAAATATGACGTTAGCGCCAAGACTAGGGCGAACACTTAGGAGAGACACATAGGATGATTGTTTCTTCGGTGTGAGCCTACACGTTTTCACGCTAACTTCAACTTTGCTATGCAGAACCAACTAGCCCAACAACACGCTCTAGAGAAGGCTTATTCCAGTAGGGAGAGTGCCGTTCTGTAGATATTAGTGGACCGAACAACTTTTTTTTGTCTCTGTGTGCTTCCTATGTTGCATATGTTGTGACACGAACATAGACTCATCCTCTGGATTCCCTCGCCAGTTAAGGAACCCACTCTAAGACATCTTAAGCAATATGTGTGATGTTGTCGTATTTCCACCGATGCGCACGCATAGTGCATGTGCAGAACGTACAGTGGTTTTGAAGAGGGACTGTCCTGATTCACAACAGGTGTATACCAGAGGCACAGTGACGAAATGGTAGGTTTACATTCCATTCGCATCCTTGGATGGGGCACGGAAAACGGCCATTCGTATTGGCTCGTGGCGAACTCCTGGAACGAAGACTGGGGAGACAAAGGTAATTTCTGCTGAATTAAGCCGAAAAGCTTTGTTGTTGCTTGTACAGCTCGTGCTAAAACGCTGTCCTGAAAGTACTAGCCTGGCTTTGTGAACCACGGTTCAATCTATGCTGATGCTCTTTGTATCTGCTGTATGTGAACTAAAATATGTGCATAGAACAGGCCACTAGGAAGGAGATATCGCCATGGGTTTGACATACGTATTGCAAGGATATAGGCAGGCACCTTGAGGTCTCTCATATGTTTATTGTTACGCAAAGCACTTCTAGCTGATTGCATGCTCCTAAAGATAGGGAGCGATGTGCCTGTGTACATATATTAAAACATGTAATCAAGGCATGTGTGTTTTAAAAAGTAAAATGTGACGATGTATCATTTTCAGGCTACTTCAAGATCTTGCGGGGTAACGACGAATGTGGCATCGAAGATGACATCAACGCTGGAATCCCGAAAGAATAAGCTGCCTACTTTGTTTTGCATAAACATAAAACCTACCGAGTTTAGTTTTGATTCTTTGCATTCGTGCTTAAATGCAATAAAAGGTGTTAGTTTTGCTTTCTAATCTGTGGCATGAATTTATTAACGGAACGCTTGAGAGCAGGAAAAGTTCTGCTTCGTTATCTACTTATTGCGCTGAATGTGTTTCTGAAAAGCACATATCAAGTCAAGATATTCTTCACATTTTAAGTTTTGCATCTCGATAATTTACTTTTACGCAAGTTTTATTTGCTGTTTGCAGTAATTCTCTAAGCCATCGCGAAGTGAGAAGGAACGAAGTTCAGGATTGTGTTGAGGCGGTTGACAGCTGGAAGTGGGATAATAGAGCCTATCAGAATAGCATGTCGAAAGGGTACTTCGGTATCTTTACATTTTACCCCCTTATATAGTAGCTCGGACCACGTTAACCCTGCTAACTCAATAACCTCACCCGTCCGCCCACCCATTCAACCACTTATGCTACCCCCCACTCAAGGAATGTGATGCTGCTCGATTTGTTTTTTCTTGGAGTCCCCAGCTTACGAAAACAAACTGTTTTTTTAGACAAGTGGTTTGAAGCTCGTACCTTTGTCTACTAGACGGATGTCTGTACCTTTCTCTTGCTCACCTCGCCGCAGTGGCTCAGTGCACCTGGTCAGGGCGCTCGACTAATGAACGCAAGGATGCGGGATCGAATCCGCGGCCTCATTTCGATGAAGGAGAAAACTAAGATGCCTGTGGTCTGTGTGATACCAGTGCACGTTAAAAAACCACAGGTGGTTGAAATTTTTGGAGGCCTCCACTTCGGCGTATCTCTTAGTCTGAGTTATTTTGGTACGTTAAACCCCACAAATCAAGCAAAACCATCTCGCTGAAACTGTCGCAAATCGACAGGCCATGACAAACAATTGATCAAATGAACACAAAGAGTTTGAGTGTGCTTATATTTACAAAAAGGTTGGGAAATCAATATGCTCATACGTGATGATCTATTTTTCTGATTGATTTGTATATTTTTCCATGCGGACAAAGAACAACAGCCTACATTTGACGACGCACTTCACAAGAATGGCGCTGGACTACACACAGAAAAAATAAAACAATGGACATAGTTTAAAACAGAAGGAAAGATGACAATGAGAAGTGACATTAATAAAGATTAAGACAAGCATCATTGCACACAATCGAAAATTTGTGACAACAACTCAGGTAGAAAATATGACAGTCTCCGTGCTCTGATTTATGTACACAGAGAACATGCTGACGTGATTAGCGCGGCTAGTTCGCCTCGAACAAGCTCACGTGACGTCATTCTGATGAAATTTACCAGTGGCATTTTAGCTTCACCTCATAAAGAGAAGCGGCGCTCCGGTTTTCTCTGGGCAGATTTGGCTGTACGGTATCCCGCTTTTCTTTTTTATTTAGCTTGCAAGGAATACAGATGACAAATATTGTTAGCTTTATCCATATAACTGATCAAAAGGCAGAAATTGGGTCTATTTCATAGGCATCAAATTTTTTTTTGCTCATTGCTTCAGCCAAGGGCACAGATAACAATAAGCCCATTCACGAGAATTATGTCAGTGAATTTTATTCTCGTTATTCGTTAGCAGATAGGTGCATGTAAAATGAAAAGACAAAGTACACTAAACCATGCTCTAGCCCGTTCCTTTATATTTAAGCCTCACAAATTCGCTGAAGTTATATCATTGAGTAAATTTTCTAAGTTAACTGAATGCGCTCACAACGGTGATGTAACAGCTTCTCAAAGTCTCCAACTGTTTTGTTAAACATATTTTCTTATTATTTTCATGCGATATTATCTTATTCGCAAGCACAGTTGAACCAAGAAGCTTGTCCGGTTCCGGGATCTCTGTGCTGGTCATCTCCAACAGAAGCTATCCGCCAAGACGCATGCGCTTGAAAGCAGCACGAAAAATATTGTCGCGTATTCTTGGGAAGGGTTTGGTGCAAACAATGCATAAGCCGCCAACGCGCGACGAACACCTGCTTCCTTTCATGCCTGCTTTGCAAAAGAACATTACTCCTACTATTCTAATCAGACTCGGAGCGTACCTATACGCGGTGATGTGTTACTGCTTCGCACTCTTGATCAATCAGCATTTGATATACGCATAAAATGCTGTTAGCTCCAATTTCATTTTTTTGTGACCAGAAATATTTAGACTAATCAATTGCTGTAGGAAGCTTTTATTTCTTTTTGCTCATAATGCCCACCTGGTCCTAAAGGTATGCGAATAAATATCCATGACTATTCAGAAAGCACCACGAATTCATTCTTAAGACATGATTGCACTGTACAGGCACGTAATTCGGGTTAGTTTTGAGCGGATGGCTGTATTTGTGACGTTTTCAGGGCGGCCGCGGGTCAGAGGTAGCGCGCTCTCGACTGTGAGCCGGCGGGTGTGACGTCACATCTAACCTCAGCAACGTCATGAACCCGCGATCTCGCCGCCGCCACCACCGCACCTGAAGTTGGTTGACCGGCTACACGCAGTCCGCCGCGTCGCGCCGTGCACAATGCTGCGAAGTGCGGAATGCTGCCCACGAGGGAGGTCGAGGGGGACGCGTACGGAGGGCGCGTATTGTGGGCAGTTCTTTGCGCGGTGGGAGGGAATGATGAATTGTGCGCAAGAACACGAGCAGAAAAAAAAAGAAGAAGCACGTCAATCCCTGCGCTTTGTGGGTGCCACGGGGGAAAGGAAAAATGAACAGGTGCGACCGGCCGCGATGGGGTTGTTGTGACGTGATATGCGGTTTTGTCAGAGCTTTCACAGGAGAACGCTAGGTGCGGCGATTTAAGTGTAAAGGCCCAACTCCAACGACATATCCTGGGCGTCGGCGCTCAGCGTCGGCGCTGTTGGCGTATGCAGAAACCGGTTTGAGCATGCGCACGGTACGAGACGCCAGCAAACTTGAGCGGAGCGCCGAGATCTGTCCGTGCTAGATTTCGGCGTCAGCGTTCACGCAGGCGCCGAGCTGTTCACCCGCGTAGGTCTCTCATTGGCACACGTCTAGGCGCCGTACACCAATGAGAGGACTGGGTGGCCGCGACCTCTGAATTTTGAATTTTCGCTCGTGCCGAGTCTTCGCGTGCTTTTTCTTTTTACTTTTTTTTTGTCATGACTTTGCATCGTCGCACGTGGCCGTGATGGCAAAACCCTTCGCCGCCCATCGGTTGATATCAGCCGTGGAGGAACATAACTCAAAAGACTCGTCTCAGCTACGGTCGCGGAAAACGGGACAAATTGATGTTGCGTCGATGGCGTTGCAGACTGTATTGAAAAGCCGAGAAAAATGTGGAATATGTATACGTTTATTTGTGCAGAAGTAAAAAGTGTAAACTGTAATTAAGTTTCATGTCTAAATTACATCTCTTGACGCTTTAAAAAGCAGGAATTATTGAGTGAATATTAAAACAGCAACAACGCACCAGCGCGAATACAAGCGTCAGCAGTGAGCGCCAACTGCGCCAGCGCAGAGTCCCATGGAGATGCGCACCGCTTGCGACGCATATCCGGTGTCGGTACAAGCGGTTCTATAACGTAGTTCACCGGAGAGGTCTGGCAAATAACCCGATATGGGCCATGGTATTTGGAAGCAAGTTTGGTAGAGAGGCCGGAAGGGGTGGCAGGAACCCAAAGCCACACGAGGGAGTCTGTGCTGTATGAAGGAGCTGGACAAGACGGTGCGCGAAGGAACTGCTGGTGACCTTGGTTCTGGGTTGTAAATGAGCGGGCCAACTGGCGGCATTCTTCTGCATATGTTGCTGCTTGAGAGACGGTGGTCGCTTCGGAGGTGTCAGGGCGATAAGAAAGTATCGTGTCCATAGTTGAGGTGGGTTCACGGCCGTATAGAAGGAAAAAGGGGGAGAAGTCGGTCGTGCTTTGTATGGCAGTATTATAAGCGTACGTGACGAATGGGAGAAGCCGGTCCCAGTTTGAGTGGTCGGACGCGACATACATGGCCAGCATGTCACTTAAGGTGCGGTTAAAACGTTCCGTCATGCCATTTGTCTGCGGATGGTAGGTCGAGGTAGAACGGTGGACAATGCGGCACTGCTGAAGAAGGGCTTCAATGGTGTCGGAAAGAAAAACGCGGCCACGGTCACTGAGCAATTCTTTAGGTGAACCGTGGCGCAGAACGAGATGGTGCAGGACGAAAGACGCAACGTCTGGCGCCGACGCAGAAGGTAAGGAAGATGTTTCTGCGTAGCGGGTGAGGTGGTCAACAGCCACGATGACCCAACGGTTACTAGCTGGAGTGACTGGTAGTGGCCCGTAAAGATCAATACCAACACGATGGAATGGGCGGCTGGGGCAGGGCAAGGGCTGCATCGGAACGATGGAGTGGTGTGGAGGGTTTTTGCGGCGTTGGCATTCCTGGCATGCGCGAACGTAATGACGCACGAAGCGGTACATACCCTGCCAGTAATAGCGGAGGCTATAAGACGAGTGTAAGTTTTCAACACTCCGGCGTGGGCACACTGAGGATCGGCGTGAAAAGCGGCGCATATTTCCGAACGGAGATGCCGAGGAATGACAAGGAGCCACTTGCGTCCGTCGGAAAAGTAATTTCGGCGGTAAAGCATGCCGTCGCGGATGAAAAAATGACGAGCTTGGCAGTGAAGCGTTCGTGAAGCTGGGCGCAGAGAAGGTGTAGCTAAAAGCGTGAGAAGAGAAGCGATCCAAGGGTCTTGCCTTTGTTCATTGGGCATGTCGGCAATTTCTAGCGAAAATGAGTCACTTATGGTGATAGCTGTCAAGTCAGAGCCACATTGAAGAGGTACGTGACCTAGACAGGGCGTCGGCATCAGAATGCTTACGACCAGACCGGTAGGTGACCTGAATGTCGTACTCTTGTAAGCGGAGGGCCCAACGAGCGAGACAGCCGGATGGGTCTTTAAGGGTGGACAACTACCAGAGTGCGTGATGGTCCGTAACAACAGAAAAGGGACGACCGTAGAGATATGGGCGGAACTTCCCATGGCCCAAATGATGGCCAAGCACTCCTTTTCGGTTACAGAATAATTCTTTTCGGCCTTTGTTAAGGTACGGCTGGCATAAGCAACAACGCGTTGTTGCTTATGCCAGCCGTACGCGTACCCAGAGTACGCGTACTCTGGGTTGCCGGGCTTTCGTTGTGCAAGGACAGCGCCGAGACCTACACCGCTGGCATCAGTGTGAATTTAAGGTAGGCGCCGCAGGGTCAAAATGGCGGATAATCGGAGGCGACACTAGAAGGCGCCGAAGTGTCGAAAAGGCCTCATCACAGTCGGATGTCCAAGACGAAAGAATGGCGTCACCGGCAAGGAGATCAGTCAGCGGCGAGATGATCGAATCGAAATTGCGGACGAAGCGACGAAAATACGAGCACAGCCCGATAAAACTACGCAGCTCCTTGAGAGAACTTGGGCGTGGAGACTCAGCTACTGCACGGAGTTTCGCAGGATCTGGACGAACATCGTCTTTCGAAACAACGTGACCCAATATAGGAAGCTGGCGAGCCCCGAAGCAGCACTTTTTCAAATTTAGTTGCAGGCCGGCATCAGTCAAACACTTTAGCACACGCTCGAGACGGTCCTAATGTGACGTAAAATCTTTTGAAAACACGACAACATCGTCCAGGTAACAAAGACAGTCATGCCACTTGAGTCCGCACAGAATTGTGTCCATCATGAGCTCGAAGGTGGCCGGCGCGTTGCACAATCCAAACGGCATGACGTTAAATTCATAGAGACCATCAGGTGTCACAAAGGCGGTTTTTGGTCGATCGTCATCTGCCATGGGTACCTGCCAGTAGCCCGAGCGAAGATCCAGAGATGAAAAGAATTCAGCACCTTGAAGGCAATCGAGAGCGTCATTAATACGTGGAAGGGGGTATACGTCTTTTCGCGTTATCCTGTTCAAACGTCTGTAATCAACACAGAACCGTATAGAGCCCTCCTTTTTCCTCACGAGAACAACTGGAGAAGCCCAAGGGCTGTGCGAAGGCTGGATGACGCCACGCTGAAGCATGTCATTAACGTGCTCGGTGATAACTTGACGTTCAGCAGCCGATACCCGATAAGGGCGCTGGCGTACCGGGGCGTGCGTACCGGTGTCGATGAAGTGAGTGACTACGGATGTGCGCCCCAAAGATGTCCGAGGAAGGTCGAATGAGGAACGGAAGCGCTGCAGCAAGCTGACAAGCTGGTCGCATTGATCTGCTGAAAGGCTGGCATCCAGACAGCCAGAAAAAGCTGCAGTGGAGTCGTCGTTCTGTACAAAAGCGGGCAAGTCAATAGTATCGAGCTGCAGTGGGGTTGGGTCTTCTGAGACGGCAGATGTCATAGCGTCATCAAAGGACTCGACATGACCAAGACGTTCTCCACGAAGAAGCGTTGACGGACAAGGCGACGGGTTAGAGACGTATATGGCGCTGTAGCCACCACTGAAAGTCAGAAGGGCGAAAGGCAGGACTAAGCAATGGCGACGATTAGCGGCGTGAGTCGTAGTGAACAGAACGGTCGAATCAGAAAAGCCGGCGCAGGAAACGGGCACGAGGACGGTAGAGCAGGCGGGGATGTCAGTATCTTCGGCCACAGTTATCTTATCGACGTGGAGCGGTGTGTCAGACGAGGCGGCCGGTGAAAGCGGAGACAATTCGATGCTGGCTCGGGCACAATCAATAATCGCATGACGACTGGTGAGAAAGTCGCAACCCAGAATCAGTTCGTGAGAGCAGTGAGGCAGCATAAGAAATTCGGCGACGTACAAAACACCCTGAATGGCAATTCGAGCTGTGCACGCCGCAAGCGGTTGAATGCAATGTGAGCTGGCAGTTCGGAGAAAAAATTTCGAAACAGGCGTCGTAACTTTACGAAGTCGGCGGCAAAGGTTGGCACTTATAACAGACACAGCGGCGCCAGTGTCCACAAGAGCGAGAACTGCGACGCCATCAACAAACACTTCGATAACGTTGGTCGGGGAAGGCGGAGGACTTGCACAAGTAGAAGAAAACGCAGTTCTTGCCTCCGGAACTGCGGCTGTTAGTTTTCCTCCGGGCCAGCAGGAGGGCGACGGCGCAGCGGCGAGAGGGAACGACGGCGGGGAGACGGCGATCGACGGGAGGAGTGAGAGGAGCGGTCAGGATGAAATGAGTCTGTAGAAGTGCCAGCAGGGACAGCGGGAGGGGAAGGTTCAAAGTTTGAACTGTAGTCGTAACTGTACAGGCAGGGGCCATTGCGGTATGACTGCGTGCGCTGGCGACAGAGCCGGGCGACGTGGCGAGGAACGCCACATGAATAACAGATTGGGAAGTTGTCGGAGGTCCGCCATGAATTGCTGACCGGACGTCGAGGAGGCAGATAAGGGCGGGGCGGAGGTGGTGGCGGTGGTAACGGCGCAGCATACGCGACAGGGCAGGGTGGCGGTCTGGCGGCGACAGCGGCGTACGTTAACGGGGCTGTCACAGGCGTAATTTGAGAGCTTGGCGGTAAAACTTCTGCAACTTGTTCCTGGATGGTGCGTCGAAGTGCAGAATCTATCGATGGGGTGGTTGCGGCGAAAGCAGGGAGGAGCGATAGTTGGCGAGCCGCTTCCTCCCGTATAAAGGCCTTGATCTCGGGAAGGAGGGAAGGTGGTTCAGAAGTGAGACCGCATGCTGTCGGAGGTACGAATAACCGATCGTTCACGAGAGAACGCCAGGTAGAAGCTCGTTGCATCTTGAGGACGTCGTAACTCTGACAGAGCTGAACCACTTCGACGACGGTTTGGGGGTTTCTGGCCGTCAACATGTGAAATGCATCGTCGGAGATTCCCTTCAGGATTTTGGTGATCTTGTCAGATTCGGACATACAAGGATCAACACGTCTACAAAGATCCAAAATGTCCTCTATGTAGCTGGTGAACGTTTCATCGAGATTCTGAGCGCGGGCTTCAAGGCGTTGTTCGGCGCGCAGTTTGCGCACAGCGGGGCGGCCGAACATCTCGGAAAAGCTCGTTTTGAAGGCCGACCAGGTGGGTAGGTCGGGTTCGTGGTTGCGGAACCATAAATTTGCTACATCGCTCAGGTAAAAGAGGACGTTGGCTAAATTCGTGGCGTTGTCCAACTTGTTGTAGGCGCTTACGCGTTCGTAGGAGGATAGCCAATCGTCTACATCTTGGTCGTCGGCGCCACTGAAAAAGCTGGGGTCACGCTGGCGAAGCCCACCAGAGCACAGGATGGTAGGGGAAGCGGTGGGATCAGTCGAGTGTGAAGTGGCGGTCTGGCTTGTTGCCTCAGGCATAGCGGATGGCGGAGAGAGTGTGCGGCTGCGAAGCCCCAGCGTGAGAGGAGGGAACAAAGAGCAGCCTCCACTAAATGTAAGGGTGCGTTGAAGCTCAGGTCGGTGTTCAGGTCGACCGTTTAACTAGCGCGTCAGTCTCTTGCGTCTTCGTCTTTGTCTACCGTCTTCTTTTTTAGCACGCGCCTTTCGACATACGCTCGTCGTCTTTGTCACCGTCGACAATCACCGAGCGCTGGTGTGACACTACATAAGAAATATTCATTAAAATACTTACTTTCCGCTTATTTCTGTTCGTAAAGTGAATTGTTTTGGTAACTCCCAATGCAATAGGTACCATCTGCGCTGGAAATCTCAGCGGCTATTTTTTTATTCAGTTCAGTTCAGTTCAGTCGTTTAGTCGTGTCCGACTCTTCGTGACCCTATGAACCATGTCACGCCACGCTTCCCGGTCTCTCACTATCTTCCTAACATCACATAACTTTATCTGCAGCGCCTCGAGGATGCCATCTAACCATCGCGTTCACTGCCTACCCCTTCTCCGGCGACCTTCAACCTTTCCCAGCATCAAATCTTTTTCCAGCGACTCCTCTCTTCTCATCAGATGACCAAAGTAGCTGAGCTTTAACTTTAGAATTTGACCCAACAATGAGCAGTCAGGGTTTATGGTCGACAATATCAACTGATTTGTGCTTCTGGCAGTCCAAGGAACTCTCAAGAGTCCCCGCCAGCACCACAATTCAAACTCGTCAATTCTTCGGTGGTCAGCCTTCTTCACAGCCCAACTCTCGCATCCATACATCACAACTGGAAAGACCATAGCACGAGTTATACGGATCAAGGCAGTCAAGGCTAAATATGGCTCTCTTTCCTAGAAGCAGGCGTCTCCTAATTTCATGGCTGAGGTCTCCTTCCGGGGTAATCTTGGAGCCCAAGAAGAGAAAATCTGTCACAGCTTCCACTTCTTGTCCCTTGATGCTCCAGGACTTGATAGGAAAAGACGCCATGATCTTTGTCTTTTTAATGTTCAATTTAAGTCCAAACTTCTCTCCCTTCTTGTACGCGCATCAAAAGTCTCTTGAGTTCCACTACACTTTCTGCCATTAAAGTGGTATCATCCGCATGTCTAAGGTTGTTGATACGTTTTCCAGCAAACTTTACTCCAGCTGAAGACTCGTCTAGACCGGCCCTCATGATGCACTCTGCATATAGGTTAAATAGGCAGGGCGACAGTATACAGTCTTGCCTCACTCCTTTTTCAATCGGAAACCAATCAGTAAAACCTTGCCCCGTTCTGACTGTGGCCTCTTGCCCTTCATACAGGTTCCCGAGGAGACAGATGAGGTGAATTGGAACTCCCATCTCTTGGAGAGCTTGCCACAATCTGCTGTGATCTACGCAGTCAAACACTTTCGCATAATCAATAAAGCAGAAGTAGATGGGTTTCTGGAATTCTCTTGCTTTTTCCATGATCCAGCGAAGGTTGGCAATCTGGTCTCTAGGTCCTCTGCCCTTGCGAAACCCAGCTTGCTCGTCCGGAAGCTCCCGATCCACATACTGCTGCAGCCTTCCTTGGAGGATTTTCAACATCACCTTGCTAGCATGCGAAATAAGCGCGATCGTGCGGTAGTTGGAACAATCTTTGGCACTGCCTTTCTTTGGAATGGGGATGTAAACTGACCTCCTCCAATCCTGTGGCCACTGCAGGGTTGTCCAAATCTTCTGACATAATGTATGCAGAATGCTAACAGCGTCATGGTTGAGGTTTTGAAGCAACTCAGCTGGAATGCCATCAATTCCGCTAGCTTTGTTCTTAGCAAGGCTGGCTAAGGCCCATTAGACTTCACTCTTCAGGATGCCCGGGTCGAGATCAGTAATCACAACCGTCTTATGTTGGGTTTGCACATTCGGGTTCTTCTTGTACAGTTCTTCTGTGTATTTCTGCCACCTCTTCTTTATCTCTGAGGCTTCAGTGAGGTCCTTGCCTCGTTTGTCCTTTATCACGCCCAGCTTAGCACAGAAACTTCCTTTGATATCTTTGATTGTCTTATACAGAGCTCTTGTGTTCTTTAATTGGCTGTTGTCCTCAACTGCTTGGCACTGTATGTTCAGGAAGGCATTCTTATCTCTCCTTGCTATTTTCTGAAAATCCGCATTGAGAACCTTGTATATTTCTCTTTCCCCCATATATTTTGCCATCCTCCTTTCCTCAGCTATTTGCAAACCCTCTTCAGATAACCAGTTTGCTTTCTTGAATTTCTTTTGCTTTGGAACTACCTTAGTAGCAACTTCTTGTATTATATCACGAACATCAGTCCACATCTCTTCGGGCTCTCTGTCTTCTAGATCTAATTATTAAAATCGATTCCTCACTTCCACAGCATATTCTAATGGAATTTGATCCAGATCATACCGGAAAGGCCTTCTAGTTTTCTGCGTTTTCCTCAATCGAAGCTTAACTTTGGCAACAAGAAGCTGATGATCGGTACCACAATCGGCCCCAGGTCTTGTTTTTACTGCTTGTATAGCGCTTCTCCATCTCTGCCGGCAAAGAATATAATCGATCTGATTCCTGTACAGACCGTCCGGTGAAGTCCATGTGTACAGGCGCCTCTTGTGCATGTGAAAATGAGTATTCGATATGGTCAGGTTGTTTTCTTGACAAAACTCTACTAGCCTTTGCCCAGCTTCATTTTTCTCACCAAGACCGAACTTGCCTGTAATTCTGGATATTTCTTCACTCCACACCTTAGAATTTCGGTCTCCTATGAGGAAAAGGACGTCTGATGATGGAGTGCGGTCTAAAATGCATTGCAGCTAGGTCCGCATAAAATCTCTCAACGTCAGCTTCTTCCGCAGTAGTGGTTAGTGCATAGATTTGGATAACTGCTATGTTGAAAGGGTTACATTGGATCCGAAGTGAAATCATTCGGTCGTTTTGGGGATTGTATCCTAACACTGCTTTGCCCATTCTTCTGTTTATTATGAGAGCGACCCCATTCCTTCTCTGGGATTCGTGCCCACAATAAAAGACATAATGGTCATCGGAATTAAATTCTCCCATTCTGGTCCACTTGAGCTCGCTGATACCCAATATATCAATGTTCAATCTGTCGATTTCTCGCTTGACGACATCCTGTTTACCTTGCGTCGTAGAGCTTACTCTCCATGTTGCTATGTGATATATCTCCTTGCAACATCGGACTTTCAGGTCGCTTCCCGACACATCCACAACTGAGCGTCCTTTTGGCTTTAGTCCAGCCGCTTCATTCGTCCTGGAGCTACTAGGAATCGCCCTTTGTTCATCCCCAGTAACATAGGGGACGCCTTCTAACCTGGGGGGCTCATCTTCCGGCGCCATATCAATAAAGCTATTGTGACTGGCCATAGGGTTTTCTTGGCAGGAAATACTGGAGTGGGTTGCCATTACCTTCTCCAGTGAATCACATTTTGTCAGAACTCTCTGCCGTGACCTGTCTATCTTGGGTTTGCTTTCAGGGTTAGTACCATTTGTAATTACGCTGTCCATTCCTCCGGCGACTGCAATAGAATAACTTGAATATCATCAGCGTCGATGTCGTAGCGAAGCATGGAGAGAAAGAAAACAAGCATTTAGGAACGTGGAAGCTGTGTGCAGCGGTATCAGTTAATGCTTTATATAAGGTAGTCATACTTCACTTCAGCTTATAAAAGTCCTGCCTTTTTTATAGGCTAGCGCTTAGTACCTTTCATTAACCCTTTTTCCCTTCTTTAAAGCATAACAGGCCTCCAATGCCTCTTAGCTGTCGAGCTGTCTCAGTGTATCTCTTTTCCATGAAACTACGCAATAATTATTTATGCATGGATCTCTTCACCTGTTTCATGGCCGTAAATTCCATGCGAAATTTGCCATGTGCTTCAAAGAAATTACTTCAAAGTCTCCTGCATTTTGTTCCCACTAATTGTCTGCGGTTGCACGACGTTCATATGGCTCGCTCTCGAGCCGGAAAGCGCTCCACTTTTCGCATTAGCGGAAATACAGCAGGAATGTAACCTGCCACATGTTTACTAAATTCGCACGCGCATAACTTTATTATGCAGCGTAAGAGATCATTTTTGTGCAAGGAAAAAGGTTTCCTTGATGCTTACTGAACTACGAGTTTCCCATATCTCGGTCATTGTTCCATGCAGTGCTGGCTCATAACGCGAAAACGCAAAAACGTATCTCTGGTAGTGTGGCAATAAACTTAGAAACTTTGCTACAAAAGAAAATTATTAAGCATATTTAACCTGTCCTAGCAAGATTGTGACAGGTAGACGGCTGCTGAGAGCTTCCTGACAGAGCTATGACACATGTTAACTACGCATGGGGAGCCGCGCTAACAGTATGATTGTTTTGATTTTCTCTGTTTCCACAGATGCCATATCTATTACAAGGACGACACCTACATCGCTGAAATACAGGCGTTCATCATCAGATGGATTCCGATCGATCTCGGGAGAGGCTGAAGGAGACATCTGGTTGTGCTTTTTCAGACGGCATCTGGAACTGCCTACCTTTTAGTCCCTTGCCCTGCTCTTGGACAATACCGGCGCCGCCTTTCGGAAATTTCACCAGCGACCTAAATACAGATGCTGCAACAGATGCTAAATATAAATGCTTCCCCTACATCACCACCTGGCCTTCCAGTGAGCCTGACACCGGTCACAACTTCCGCACCCGATCTTACTCAAACCTCTGGGCCACATGCGTGCGCCTTTGTTACTAAATAAGGAAATCTCGTTCACAATAAATATTTCTGGTTTTGCTTTAGTGCATTTTCCCAATGAGTTGCACAAACAGCTCTATGCATGTGAAGGGCTCCAAGCAACCAATTGGCAAAAAACATGAAATCAATATATAAATCCCGGTACTAACATGATACATGCCAGTAGGTAGGCTTGGCTTACAAATATTGCGGTGCCAATGAATTTCAGAGCATGAAAATATTCAGACGCCAGTGAATAGGAATATAAATATATATAATGTAACGCTACTGACGACGATGAAGGATTGGGATGGTGTGGCAGAAGAGGAGGAAGAATCGTTGGTTTCTGGGCGCTAGTAGGCTTCATCTTGTTCCGCTACATCAGCACTGTAAATAAACACCCCTTCTTATTACATCGTAACAACTTGGTGGAAGGTGCTCCGTACGATCCCTATACCTACAGCGCTGCAAGGCCAACTGCAGCTTCGACGTAGTCGCCGCATCGCTGGACTGCCACCGCTCACGACCATCATGGACCACACCGACTCAAACCGGGCAAGCCGCGACGCTGCAAGCCAGGCTGGCGGCATGCCTGCCAACTCCAGCCCTATTCAGTCCCAGCCTTACCGGGAACCACGACCTTTTGCCGGAGAACAAGGTGAGGAAGTTGAGAAGTGGCTACTTGATTATCAACGAGTTAGTCGGTACTGCCGGTGGGACCCTCTTACCATGCTAACAAACGTCGTTTTCTTTCTCACTCACACGGCTATGACCTGGTTTGAAAATAACGAGGACAACTTGACGAAACAGTTCGCCACCGAGTTAAAACTGCGTTTTGGCGACTCCGTTGGCAGCAAAAAGCGGGCTGAGCAGACCCTTGCTCAAAGAGCTCAATTGCCCGATGAAACTTGTAGAACTTACAGAGAAGAGATCCTCAAGTTATGCAAATGTGTCAATTCCAACATGCCCGAGGAAGACAGAGTCGGTCACATTTTGAAGGGTATCGCGGCGGACGTGTACAACTTCTTAATCCCCAAAGACAACCTTGACACTGTCTCCGATGTCATTAGACACATCCGCTCGTTTCAAGCTTTTAAAACACGTCGTATTGCGTCAAAATTTGGGCGGCTGGCCAACGTGCCTACCGTGGCCAGTCTTGATGACCATGCCCAACTAGATCTTCCGTCAACTATCCGGCAAATCGTGCGCGAAGAACTTCTAGGGATCAACACGCTTCCCCTGCATGAATCTGCTGAGGTTTCTGTCCAGAGGGCCTCTAGACGGCCGGCTTCACCACCACAAGCGATTCAAGTGCAGCCTTTCTCCCAAGCTCCTGAAGTTGCAGCTTCGATTGACTACCCGCTAATGCATTTTGCCAACCCGACTGCGTTGATGCTTGAAGCCCCAAGGTATGACGTCCCCTCAAGTGCACCTAGATCTTCTATTTGATCTACAAGGATTCCTGTGCAGTGTGAGCATTCAGCCAGACCTACGATGCGCCCTGCTGTGCCTGGCTCTTATCCACAACATCATTTTATACCTTCCCCACCGATATGCGACCGCTGCGGCATCGAAGGTCACATCGCCAGGTACTGCCGCAGTAGGTTCCCGCCACGCTATAACCGCCCGGTGCCTCCAGCAGTACCCAACAATCGGCAATACAGCCCCGTTTTCCAGCAGTCCAATACTCCCCGTGGGGACTCGGCAACATCCAGAACGGGAATCTCCGCGACCATTCCCCAGCATCTGAGCGAAGTGTTACTCCTCCACCCGCCTTCCGTGCGCGTCGTTCTCCATCACCGCGGCGGCCCTCCATGTCGCCCCATCAGGAAAATTAACCAGCGCGATCGATGGGGGTGAGGCCGCTGGAAATGTGCTGTGTGCCAACATCCCTCCAACTGCAATGCTCAAAAACAAAATTCATCTGTTCATTGATGGTATGTGTACATTAGCTTTGGTAGATACGGGTGCGACTGTGTCTGTGATGAGTAATCAGTTTAGGCGTTTGTTGGGACGCAAAGTGATGTTCGAATATGACCGTGCTTCAACGTTTTGTGGTGTGAGTGGAGAGGCGTTGCGGCCACTGGGTGTGTGTAGTGCGCAAGTGTTTGTGGGTGATGCAATTTTTCAAGCCGAATTCGTAGTCTTACCCCACTCTAAGCATGACATCATTTTAGGAATGGACTTCTTGAAGTTTTGTGGCTCTACCGTGGTCTGCCGAAGTCAAGAGGTTCATTTTGATGGTTCGCATCTGCCGACTCTTTTTGAAAGTGGCCGTGATGAAGAAACAGTTTTTAGTAATACCGAAGACACATTAGTTCCACCCTTGTCTGCCATGTTCGTCCCCGTGTCCGTTCCACTTCTTGAGCAGGTTTCATTCCAGGCCGTGGTGCACCCAGTTCTCTCAACATGCCTAAAAAAATGTAAATATCCCTCACTGTATGATCTCCGTGCATCACGGTAGTGCCTCGTTATGGACAATCAATCCATCGGCCGAGCCCGCAGTTTTACCAACGGGTTTGAAGCTTGCCTCCTGTGAACCCGATGCGCCCCAAGTCGTTGCTTTGGTCACAGATGCTTCGAGTGCCACCGTAACTCTGCCTGCTGATGAAACTTCGATCTTCCGCATGATCAGCGCCGATCCGAGCTCACCTCAACGCCGTATTCTTATGGATATTCTTCTACCTTCTTCGCCTATGTTTGACTTTTCTCAGACAGATGGACCAACCTCTCGCCCTGCACATCGGACCTATCATAGCATCGACACTGGTTCGGCTCGTCCCATTCGTCAAAAGCCA
>JAJIZL010018870.1:751054-764293 GCA_023969395.1 Amblyomma maculatum | reverse complement strand
AGCCAGCCAGCCAGCCAGCCAGCCAGCCAGCCAGCCAGCCAGCCACCCACCCACCCACCCACCCACCTACCCTACTACCTACCTACCTGCCTGCCTGCCTGCCTATGTGCTTCTCTGCCAGTTACTCTATCTGTCCGTCCTTCCTTCCGTCCGTCTGTGTCTGTCTGTCCGTCTGTCTGTTACTCTATTTCAAGTACCTCATGAACCTCTTATAGAGCACAAAGCGGGGCTGCACTGCTGCGAAAAGAAGCGACCAAAAGCCGAACGCGGACTGCATGGGAACATCAGACATGCAAGAACTCTAAAATGAAGTGATGAGGCATGTAAAATGTTTGAAGTAATATTGTCGCGTAAACAGCGACCTTTACAGTTGCGTCCAAGGTCCAAGGCGTGGCAAAGGTTCTACAAACAGCGTCAGAGTTCAGGCTCGAGGTTAGCACACTTCTTCCTCTCACACTTCTGCGCTTCTTTGTCGTCAACGCATGCTACATTAGCCCCCCCCGTGCGAAAAGCATCGTCCCGATGCTATATTGAAAGAGGGACAGAGTAAAAGGGGCCGCTATCTGGCATGAAAAGGCTTCAAAAGGCTTCAAGCGGACCACGTGGACCACTTCAGAACGCTTGGGACGCCGGGGCTCTGGTTCCTCGTGCGGAACGACTTCATAGTCCAGTTCACTGACGCGTCGAAGAACGCGGTAGGGGCCGAAATAACGGCGCAAGAGTTTTTCGCTAAGTCCGCGTCGTCGAATGGGGTACCAAACCCAGACAAGGTCACCTGGCAGATAGTCTGCAGTCCGCCGCCGCAGGTTGTAGCGTTGTGCATCTCGGCCTTGCTGCTCCTGTATTCGCACCCGTGCAAGTTGACGGGCCTCTTCGGCACGCTGTAGAAAAGAGGCGACATCATCATTTGGACCTTCGTCTATGTGGGGCAGCATGGCGTCGAGCGTGGTCGTCACTTGTCGGCCGTAAACTAGGCTGAATGGAGTCATGCTGGTAGTTTCCTGAACGGCGGTATTGTATGCGAATGTTACATACGGCAATACTTCGTCCCATGTCTTGTGATGGACGTCCACATACATTGACAACATATCGGCAATGGTCTTGTTCAAACGTTCTGTCAGGCCGTTTGTTTGCGGGTGGTATGCAGTCGTGCGACGATGATTGGTGCGACTAAGAACAAGGATATGCTGGATGAGCTCTGCAGAAAATGCAGCTCCTCTGTCAGTAATGAGTACTTCTGGTGCGCCATGTCTCAGGACAATTTGAAGAACGAAAAATTTCGCAACTTCAAAAGCGGTAGCACAAGGAAGAGCAGCGGTTTCTGCGTAGCGAGTCAGGTAGTCAGTAGCTACTATAATACACCTGTTCCCACAGGTGGAAGTAGGGAACGGTCCGAGCAAGTCCATCCCTATTAGCTGGAATGGTCTGGACGGTGGCGTAATGGGCTTTAAAAGACCGGCTGGCCTCAGAGGCGGAACCTTTCGACGTTGGCAGTCACGGCAACTTCGAACATAATGCGTTACATCGCTTGGCAAACGAGGCCAGTAATACCGTTCTTTAATTCTGGATATCGTCCGAGTGACTCCCAGGTGGCCGGATGTGGGTTCGTCGTGGCAGGCTTGAAAAATCTCATCCCTTAAGCTTGCTGGTACAACGAGGAGGTATTGGCGACTGTTGGCTGTAAAATTCTTCTTGACGAGAACGCCATCACGGAGACACAGAGAAGACAAAGTACGACGGAAAGGGCTAGGGACCATGCTGCCGGCACCTTGAAGAAAGTCGATTACCTGGCGAAGTTCGGGATCATTCCGTTGGGCATCGGCAAAATTGTCTGAACTAATTGCACTCAGAAATGCGTCGTCGTCACCTGAGGCGTCCGAAGCTGGTTGTACAGGAGCACGAGACAGGCAGTCAGCGTCTAAATGCTTACGACCTGACTTGTAGGTTACAGTGATGTCGTATTCTTGAAGTTGTAGGCTCCACCTGGCGAGACGTGCAGAAGGATCTTTAAGGCTTGTCAGCCAACAAAGCGCGTGATGGTCGGTCACCACTTTGAAGGGTCTGCCGTACAGGTATGGTCGAAACTTCGAAATAGACCACACGATGGCCAGGCGTTCCTTTTCAGTGGCAGAGTAGTTTGTCTCAGCCCTAGACAAAGCCCGACTAGCGTAGGCGATCACACGTTGTTCACTGTTCCGTATCTGTACTAGGACAGCGCCCAAACCGACATTGCTTGCATCCGTGTGGAGTTCGGTGTCTGCGGTTTCATCGAAATGTGCTAGAACTGGAGGTGACTGCAGGCGACGTTGAAGCTCCTATAATGCGTCCATTTGCTGGTCGCCCCATGTGAACGGCATATCAGCCTTAGTAAGAAGTGTAAGGGGGGCGGCTATTTTAGAAAAGTTTTTCACGAAACGTCGATAATATGCACATAGTCCAAGAAAGCGTCGCACCTCTTTCTGGTCCCGCGGCGTCGGAAAATTGGCGATGGCAACTTTTTTTTCAGGATCCGGCAGAACTCCCGCTTGGTTCACGACATGGCCCAAAAACTTCAGCTCTTCATAAGCAAAATGGCATTTTTCGGCTTTCAGAGTGAGGCCCGACGTTTGGATGGCGTCTAGTACTGCGTCTAGGCGACGGAGGTGCTCCTCGAAATTCGGGGCAAACACAATTACGTCGTCCAAGTATGCAAGACATGTCGTC
Organism: Amblyomma maculatum; assembly: GCA_023969395.1. Lineage (NCBI taxonomy): Eukaryota > Metazoa > Arthropoda > Arachnida > Ixodida > Ixodidae > Amblyomma > Amblyomma maculatum. Next base: position 761,590 of record JAJIZL010018870.1, on the reverse strand, counting down.
CACTTCAGATCTCCAAGAACGCTGTCCATGAGTCTCTGAAAGGTTGCGGGCGCGGAGCAAAGGCCGAAGGGCATGACTTGGAATTCGTATAGCCCGTCAGGTGTAATGAAAGCAGTCTTTTCGCGGTCCCTTTCATCGACCTCTATCTGCCAGTATCCAGACTTGAGATCCATGGAGGAGAAGTATCTTGTGTTGCACAGACGATCTAAGGCGTCATCTATTCTGGGCAAAGGGTAAACATCTTTTTTCGTAACGTTGTTCAGTCGGCGATAGTCTACGCAGAAACGAAGTGTGCCATCTTTTTTCTTCACAAGTACCACAGGTGCAGCCCAGGGGCTGCGGGAAGGGCGAATGACATCGTTATCGAGCATTTCCTTCACTTGGTCTCGGATGGCAGTACGTTCTTTAGGGGAAACTCGATAAGGCCACTGGCGGAGTGGTCGAACAGTTTCGTCTGTAATGACGCGGTGCTTTGCAAGGTGGGTTCGACCGACGCGTGATGATTTGGCAAATGCATTAGAGTAGCGACGGAGGAGGTGCCGTAGTTTCTCTCGATACTTTCGAGGTAAGGCCGGATTTATATCGTACAGAGGTTCAGTGTTGTCGGAGGGTTCTGTTGCTGAAGCGCTGGTGAAATTGCATTCATAACTAGTGTCAGTTACGGCGTCGAGATATGCGACAGTTGTCCCTCTGTTCAGATGTTGATGTTCATTGCTGAAGTTCGTGAGAAGAACATCAACTTTGCCATTTTCAACAAAAACAACTGCCCTGGCAACGGCGATGCCTCTTTCAATAAGCAGTTTCTGTTTTGTCTCGACGACGCCTTCTGTATCTTGGATTGGGAGGGAACCCACGGAGACCAGAATGCTTGAACGTGGGGGCACACTAACATGGTCATCAATAATGTGGAGTGCAGCGGGGAGCAAGCTGTTGGATTCGATAGCATTCTCAACTGAAAATCTCGCGGACTTATTCTGCAGATCGATAATGGCGCCATTTTCGGTTAAAAGTCCATACCGAGGATGACGTCACGGGAACACTGAGCCAATACGATGAACGTCGCCAGAAAAGTTTGCCCTTGTACAGTGATCCTCGACGTGCACACTCCCGTGGGCATAATTAAATGTCCGCCAGCTGTGCGTATTTGCGGGCCACCCCATGATGTTGTGACCTTTCTGAGAGCTTTGGCGAAGTGTGCACTTAGAATTGAATAATCAGCGCCAGTGTCGACTAGAGCAGTGACGTCTACGCCATCAACGGAGATCTGCAGGTCGGCGGTTTGTTGTGTCGGGCGGCGACAGCTTCGTGGGGTTCGGTCTCGACTTCGATGCTCTGAAGGAGTGGTGGGGCGACTGACGGCGTCGTGGTTACGTTGAAGATCAGCGGAATTTCGTAGCGGCGTCGATTCTGCTGGTGGCCGTATGTAACGAACTGTAGTTTGCAGTGAAGAACTGTCGTGGGTCTGTGGAGGATCTTGAAATTTTCGCACTGTAGCAGCCGCACCTCCAGAGGCTGCTGCATCTAGTTTCCCCTATGGGGACTTTGGAGTTGCTCCTGGCGTCCAGGAGAGCTGTAACGGCGAGGCGACGGCGATCGGAGGCGGCTTGGGCCTGTGTTGGAACGCGAAATGTATTCTGCGATTTCGCGTGGCTGCTGACCAGGCAACGGACGACGGGCATCAAAAGAAAACCCACGGAGGCCGAGTTCCCTGTAGGGGCAGCGGCGACACAGGTGTCCAGCTTCGCCGCAATGGTAGCACCACGGTTGGTGATCGGGCGTTCGCCAGATATCGGTCCTTCGGCGGCGTACGCTCGGCCGTGAAGACACATGGGCGACCGGTGCGCGAGGCTCGTAGGATGCTGTCGAAGGCGGCAGGTAGCGGCTGGTGACCGCGGCGTAGCTGAGGGTCTGGGGCAGCGGTGTAGCTACGACGGGTTCAGGCGCGGCGACGGGTGCGGGCCCGGCGACGGGTGCGTGCACGGTGACGGGTGCGGGAACACCCAGCGCCTGTTGTACTTCCTCACGGATGATATCGGAAACTGTGGCAACCTGTGGCTGTGGAGGAATCCGCAGGTATTTGGCCACCTGTTCCCGGACTATCGCCCGGATCGTATCACGCAGCGATTCTGACGAAAACTGTACGGCTTCACCTGCACTCGCGGCGTTCATAGACACTGTAGTGCGCTGGTATTGCCGGGCGCGCATCTCAAGTGCCTTCTCGATGGTAGACGCCTCACTTATGAATTCGGCGACAGTTGTTGGTGGACTTCGCACCAGGCCTGCAAATAACTGCTCTTTAACACCTTGCATCAAAAAGCGCACTTTTTTCTCTTCCGACATGGTTGGGTCCGCGCGTCGAAAGAGTCGCTTCATCTCTTCGGCGTAGGCCGTAACAGTTTCATTCGGATGTTGTATACGGCTATTTAAAAGCAATTGCGCTTTTTCCTTGCGAAGCGTGTTGGTAAACATACGCAAGAATTCTGCCTTGAATGTATCCCACATTCGGAGTCCGGCTTCTTGATTTTCGAACCATGTCCTCGCAGAATCCTCCAGTGCGAAGTAGACATGGCGAAGCTTCGAGTCAGCGTTCCAGGCGTTGAAGGCAGCCACCCGGTCGAACTGCTCCAGCCAGTCTTCAGCATCCTCATGTGGCAGACCGTGGAAATGTGGTGGATCCCGCTGGTGGTTGAGCAGGACAGGAGTTGTCAATACCGGGGGATTCATCGCGCTGAGAGAAACGCTCCTTGTTGGTCTGTGGTCAGGGAGAGGACCACACTCGGGAGGCAGACCTTGCAGTCGGCGGCTGCTCTGGTGTACTGGGGTCTCCACCTTAGGGGTGCGTCCTGGGCTTGTAGGGGGCGTCCGGCTCATGAAAATCGTACCCAGCACCTCCAGCAGATGTCGCGTAAACAGCGACCTTTACAGTTGCGTCCGAGGTCCAAGGCGTGGCAAAGGTTCTACAAACAGCGTCAGAGTTCAGGCTCGAGGTTAGCACACTTCTTCCTCTCACACTTCTGCGCTTCTTTGTCGTCAACGCATGCTACAATATTGCATGAGTCATTTAGTCCTGTTTCAGTGGTGCATAGGAGGCGTCGTGTAGTGTGAAGAATATAGAGTTGAAAGTAATAACACAAGCGCATTACGGACTATATGATATGCCAATGATTCTTTAGAGTGTGTTCGCTCTACTTTATCATCGTTCTGCTGCGTCCGAAACATTTGCTCACATCATTTACTGCTAGCAGGGCGCAGAGTCTCTCCACCACAACAGTCACTTTGCTACTTCTGGAGGGATCGTAATAGCCCCGTACTGTCCGCATACTACGCTACTCGAATTTCCTTCTTGCTAGAACAATTCGGCATCAGCCGATTAAAAAATATATCCTTTCCACTGTTTGCGTGGAAGATCCGTGCAATAAATGTATGAACACGTTCTCAGAGAGCTATTGTTTTAAATATCTCTGAGCGCGTTCTGTTCGTTTCAACTTATTCTTGAAGAAGTGTTCGTTGGGTCGACTGAGCTGTACATTCCGTTCAAAGTCAAACATGTGTTCCTCTGCAGCCACCCCACCACAGTGAGCACTTATCGTTCGTAGATGTCAGATCTCATGGAGAGGACAAAGATAACGAGTCTTGTAATCTCCTGGTATTTCGCCACAATACTCAGAACGCCTTCGTGAGCAGACTGGACAAGAAACTGGTGTAGGAAGGATGCAGAAAGTAAAGTAAGCACCGCAAGCAGAGTAAAAGCCAGCTCTACCTTCATTGACTGAGAATTGGAATGTATAAAAAAAAACGTGCTCAAACAAGTAATTGATGTCCGTTTTTAAAAATAAAAGGAAAACATATAGTGACTAATAAAAAGCGGTGAATATTTTTTCGCAAATGAGCCGTGTGAGCACAGTGTTACGCCGCTTGGATTTGCGAATGTACTGCAAGAAACATGCGTCGGTTAGTGGCGCTGCACAAGCCCCGAATTCACATGGTGAGCGAGAAGCAGCCAGCCATGTATTGACTATGCATCATTATGGCACAAGGTAGCAAACTACTACCACTACGTACGCTTCAAATAAGAGGCCCTGGTCAGTGTCGCATGGGACCACTCCTTTTCTTTCTTTCTTTCTTTCTTTCTTTCCTTCTTTCTTTCTTTCTTTCTTTCTTTCTTTCTTTCTTTCTTTCTTTCTTTGGGAGGCCCGAAATGAAGAATGGAAACATGAAACAACGGTGAGAACTAGCCCAAAAGCTAATGCTTGTACCGCCGTCACGGCGGCTTTCGAGAAAGCCAGGACATCTCGGTTCCCGCGATTTACGGTGCACGTTGACACTCATCTAATGAATTGGTACTTCCACGTAACCACTGAGATATTGTGTTATGATCCAAGCAATGCAGTTCTATTGCACTGTTTTATATCACCCTGTTTCTGTGCGTGATGAGTAGCTTTCGCAAAACAGAGCAATTGCTAGCGCTGATTCAAAACGATACAGGGCTGAGGTAAGCGCAATACACCACCCCATTCGAACTGCAAGTCCCCTGTACAATGGGCTGAAGATAATTACTTCCATTGTTCAGCATGTTGTATGGCTAGACCACGAGGGCACGTAACTAGATGAGATTAAAAACGAATTCTCTGCCTCTCTTTGCTATAAAACGAAGGGCACTTTCGCTTTCAGTGGGGTGGGTGATTCAGGTGAAACACAGCACAGGTAAGCAGCCGTGCAGCATTCTGTCTCCTGCTTGACGTTCGTTGACTTTAAAGGAAGAAAATTATTAGCAACATAACTTCGCTGCAATGGGGACAAGTTTCCTTGATAGTATTCACAACTTTGTTTTCGACATCACTGATCGGCAATGAAAATAGCGGAATAAGCGCAGCTCGTGTAAGTATGAAACAAATGCATGCTTGGTGGCAAACGTGTTACATGCGAAAACCATTTCCTTTATTTTTTCGCTAACAGGTGACTGAGCCGCAAATAATGTGTGATGTGACAGTTTCATATGCAGCAAATAGAAAGCCTCTTTTTGCTAAAATTTCAGAATTTCTACTTACGACCTAATTCAGCTAAATATTTATTCAAGGGAGGTATATACTCTTTGGAGCCGGTGGTGCTTCGCTATAATACTCTTGTTCGATCAGTTGTACGTCATACTGTGAACGTCAGAAATCTTACGGAAGCTTTATTTACTTATGCGCGGCGTTATATGTGGCGTCCAGTGCAACGAGAATACTGATTAGAGCAACATTTCAATCTAGTTCCTGCTAGAGCTACTCGGTCTTCCCCCTTTACTTTTCTGCAGACGTGATGAAGGTTCTCCTGGTGTGTGCACTGTTCGTAGCGGCAGCGCAGAGCCGCCGAGTGCACCTTCCCCAAATGCAGCCGTTGTCCAATGAAATGATAGATTTCATTAATAGGCTCAACACCACGTGGAAGGTGAGCCCGCTTTTCTCCTTGTTGTTTCGTAATGCCGGAGACCTTATATATGTTTCCCCAAACATTGCGCATATTCATTATTATAACCTATGTTATTGGATTTGATTTCTTTGGAGAGTTTTCATATTATCTTCTGTGTTACGAGGATCTGATCGGTCTATTTGGTGGCTCTGGTAAAACAGCGTGAGTGGGAGATAAATTATGTGACTTCCGGGAGAGTGCTTGGTGCTGAAATATATACAGCCTTTCGCGGTTGGTGAAAATGTAGAGAAATAGGTTTACTGCTTTAGTTCATGGAATTGTGACCTTTGGGTTCCTGTAAACCAATTTGAAGCGCCGCTGATGCCTGCTGTACTGCGTCTGCTTCTGCATGTTCTCTATATGCTGTGGTGCGGTGTCCAAGGAAGTGCCATATAAAAGGCGCCGCACGGACGCGTGGATCGGATGCCCCGCGCAGTGAGCTTCGTATATGCTTTAATCGCCTAGTGACGTCATGACCGGATGTTACGTCATTATTACGTCAGTTTCGGTTATTAAACATGGCTGGATGTGACGCCATGCTGACTCGAGATCCGGTTATGAAGCCACTACTTGTCATGAGGTCACCGGGTGATGACGTCATTGTCACAATCATCTATGTCATTATCATCGTCACTACCACTAGCTACATTATCGGTCACTGTCTACCACTAACTAGCGGCGGCAGTCTCAATGGCAACCGCGTTGACATGACGCTAGACAAGGAGAACTAACAGGCTTCTCACGTACCCGGCGTGGCTGTCAGGATGATTGACAGCTATAGTGTGACCAAATGGACAACAGTATAAGCAATTACCTTAATAACGGACACGATTCTTGGACGGTGGTTGTGAGCGTAAGAGTGCTTTCACAGTAAACAAAGTTTGAAGTGGTGCATGGAGGACAATCTCGAAATTTCGTGTCATAAATGATCCCAAAAGTCTCCCAAAAGCACTATTTCTCGCTAGCTTCATCGGCGTTTCCCTTCAAAAGCTGCGGGAAAGGACGAGAGAATTTTCAGTGCGAGGTCTGTTGCGAGCAATACACAAGTACTGCACCAATCGTGAGCTGGTAGCTAATTAAAGAAATCGACTGTTCTTAATGCGCGAAAGTTTCAACTTAAACTTCATTTTCGAGTTTGCATCCTTCAGAATAAAATTTTAAGGTCAATGTTTAAGTGCCTCTATGCAAAAAAGTATCTTAAGCATTTATTCGAGATCATAGGATGGACGAAAGCAGTTGGGGAATTATCGCAATGAAAACTCATCTGTTATATTTCGTGAAAGGTGGTCAGGCGACTTACCTGATGGTATGATTGATAAAATCTTGAGTTCAATATTGGGCGCAGGCCGGCAGGAATTTCGACAAGAACACCCCCCTCAGCTACATCAAGGGTTTCATGGGTGTCCACCCCGACAGCAAGAACTACAGGCTGCCCTTGTTCTACCATGAAGAGATTCCCAGGGACCTGCCCGAGTCTTTTGACGCTCGAGAGAAATGGCCCCACTGCAACAGCATTCACGTAATCCGTGACCAGTCGTCATGTGGATCTTGTTGGGTGAGCACATTGGCGAATCGTTACCGTCGTTTGCCCCCGCTTATGCTGGACAGAAATTATTGCGTGCGGCACTGTCAAGAAATCAATCTTTCAAACTTACTTCAGTCGCACTGAGTTTATACGTCATGTTGGACAATTGGTGTGCATCAGCTACAGTTATAAAAAGGGAAAATTTTTTCCGCACGAACTAGAAAATCAAGGGAGCGCTCTAGTTTATCTGTTTTGCCACCCTACAGAGCATAACGAGAAGGCAAAGGCTGTATTTTCTGACACAAAAAGAAATGCATTTTGCTATATTGAAGAGTCAATGGCGAAACCGCTTCATCCGTGTAGTGTAACATGAAATTCGTTCTCTGCGGCTGTGTTTTAACTCAAAAGCGGCGTTTGTGATATTTAAATATTGCTCTACGCACATATGCTATTTAGAAGGTCTCCACGAAGCAGTATGCAACCTAATTGAAACCAGGACGCTCCCGGGAAACCAAGCTCTGTAACCTTCTGCAGTTTAACAGATAACAAGTATCTCTACGCAATAAAATAAAATCTATTTCAACACGATTAACAACTGCATTCAAAAAGAGCTAATTTGGAGGCGACACTGAGCCCCTCAAAATGAAGGAATGTTACGCCGGTTTAAAGACTGCATACAACAATCTTCCAGATGACGGACAATTATTTCTCACGATGGGATTTTGTAGAAATCGCACAGTCACAGTAGGTTATCATGACACTCTGAACGAGTACACTGCTGTACATATACGCGCGTTAACAATTTGTTTTATATCTGTGTGTAACTGAGTTTTGGAAGTATCAATTTTGGACGATGTTTCTTTCCATTATGACAAACACGTCGTTGAAAAATTGAGAGCTCAGCGCTGGCTCTAATAAAGCCGCAGGAAAGGGCGATTAGAAAGGTAACTCATTCAAAATTGTGTGATGCCCACCCGAACAGGTTCAAAGCAACTTTTGCCTATTTTAGACGCACATTGTATAGTTACTATGCAAAAACAGCTAAAAGTTAAACTCTCCTAAACCTAGTTATACAAAACGAATGCGTGTCGTTTGCTGACGACGTGCAAGGTCTTCTGCTTAACGTTCAGAGATTTTCTAGCTTCGCTCGGATCCATGGAGAAGTGAGCACTACCTAGGCGAGCGGTGCGGTCCTCTTTCAACCGCGGCCAATCGGTCGACGAGTCACACAGTCTGATAGTGGGAGAGCACATGCACGGTGACTCCAGCTATGGCGGGGGGAGAGAGCGCCCTCTGACTCACTGAAGGTGAAACATGAGCCATCACTGACCATGGTCCGCGCAGTGAAGCTTTCGCTTCGAAAAACGTGACTTTTAACACTGAATGAAGCAACAAAGGGGTGAGACTTAGCGGCGCTAGCGGAGGCATGTAGCGCCCCTACATAAGTGTCAACGGCCTTTTAAAACATGGTTTGTTGTGATATCTGTACACTGCCGAGGTAAAAATTGGCGAAATGCTCAAAAAATGCCAACGCGATAAGGACAGCTAAAAAAGCTTCGCAGCTGTCGTAGTTAAGCATTCGCACCAAACGTGTTATAGGCGCATTAGACACGAGCTGTAGACAGACAAACCACGCATTTTGAATGCGTTCCGCCGTTTGAGCTTATTGGTGCTAAATCATACAGTGCCAATGTCGGGATTGTTCTTTGTCGAACAGAGACGATATATGCAAGCACGTGTGGGAGAGTACGAAATTAGCACTTTCGTGGAATGAATCGAATGAATAGTTACAAAGTGTGGCTGACAACAACGTTTTTTGTTAGCGCACTTTATACCTGTAGTCTTGAACTCGTTTCCAGGTTCAGTGGGCGATAAAAAAAAAAAAAAGATTACTGAGTACGAGCTAACAGTCCCCTATCATACCGATGAAGCCGTTCTCTACAAGAGCATTCACTGCTCGCTTCTTTCTTGACCTACAGACGTGTCCTCACATGTGCTGTGATACTTGGATTTAAACAAGAAAGGGATCGAGGCGTGCGCATCTGACCAAAGGCTAGAAATTCTGGACAAGTGGTCCTGCTTTGTGCTGCTGTCACCACTTATTACATGGCACAGATTATCAAGAAATACTGCTAAAATTTAGACAAATTAGTGTCACTTCACTGATTCCCTGTTGACATAGCTCTTCAGTGCGTGACCAGGAGGAATTTTGTAGTCAGAATCTGCAGCGCTCATTAAGACATACAGTATTAAGGTAAAAAAGTACAAAGCAGAAGAAATCCGTCACAAAATGCGAATCAAGCAATCAGACATTACCAGCTTGTTTGCACAAACAGCCAGAAAGAATATACTGGGATGATTGATCTGAACATGAGCAAATCGCCCAACAGCAAATGCGACGACCAGGCAAGAAACGTAAGTTGGAAAAAGATGAAGAAAATGGTGAGAAAATGCAGTAATGTGAGACACCCGTACGCAAATCGCTATAGATGATCAAACAAGAGCAATTCGCTTATTGAGCGAACACAATGCAACTTAAAGAAGATTATCCAATGATCCAATAGGTTTTAGGTTTAGAAAATGGGTTTTCGCTTCGGATATATTGGTGTAAGGCCGCGATGGTCTATTTCCGAATGTTTCGGTGCGCACGCCGGAGAGAGCGGCGCAGATGGAAGGGCCCAGTAGCCACTAGACGGAGGCACGGACGATTGCCCAATCCCGGCCACCGCACTCCACCTGCTTGCCCAGTCGACATGGGCGCAAAGGCAAGCTGGCCCAAGCATACATTCCACCACATGGACCCGGCACTCTTCACTTCGTGTCCTTGAGACGATCACACATGCAGGCCATTACTTCAGAAATTTCCGGACTTCTCTAGCGAGCCGGACGAGAGGAGCATAGCTTTGATAGCGCTGAGCTGTTCTCTCTTCTTCGCGTCTTGAACTTATTTATTTATTTCAGAGCGCGCCGCACCGCGATCGCCAGTTCTGGTTTTCAATGAAATTACGGTTGCAGTAGCAGGCGGGCCTTGCCTTAGAAGTCGTAAAGAGAGCTATGAGCTCATGTGTCAGTTAACCCACCTGCTTGCAGAGCAGTGTGTAGCTTGAGTAAGTCTTTTGCCAAGTACAGTTGCCTCTCTGTATTTTGTAAATATGTTTTCTGTACTTCGAATTTTTGTTGCATGAAGTTAAGTTTCGTCCCGTTACTGCAAGTTGTCGTCCTTCGTATCACTGTGTGTGTGAGCTAAACATCGCCCTCCAAATCGACGAGCAGCTCGGGGATGTATGGAGGAAGAATTGAAGAGAAAAATTTAAAGAGCACTGCAGAATCTACATTGGAGTAATGCGAAAGCACGGATGCGGCTGTTGGCTGCTTCTGGTTGCTTTTAGTAGCTTAATTCACGTCTTGCTTGCCCATTTTAGTCTGGTACTTTCAAATTGCGCGCCAATCCCTTCCTATGCCCTTTTCGGCTCTACTTCCGGTTGCGAGACGTCACATTTATGACGTTATATTCAATGCGGCACCCGTTTCTCTCTTTCCGCTTTCACTCCCATCTTCCT
>JAJIZL010018870.1:735265-751044 GCA_023969395.1 Amblyomma maculatum | reverse complement strand
CAATGCGGCACCCGTTTCTCTCTTTCCGCTTTCACTCCCATCTTCCTCCCTTCCCTTACGGCGTGGTTCAGGTGTCCACAGAACAAGTGTGGCAGATACTGCGGCTTTCCTTTCCTGTGAACCAGTTATTCTAATTGATTACGCCCCGCCGGGGTGGTGCAGTGGTAAGACGCCCGACCACTGTCCGGAGTTCCCGGGTTCGTACCCGACCACGGCGGATGCGTTTCGATGGAGGCGAAACGAAGAGGCGTCCGTGTGCTGTGCGATGTCAGCGCACGTTAAAGATCCCCAGGTGGTCGAAATTACTCTGGTACCCCTCTACTACGGCTCCTCTTTCTCTCTTTCCACTTTCACTCCCACCTTACTCCCTTCCCTCACGGCCCGGTTCAGGTGTCCACAGAGCAAGTGTGACAGATACAGCGCCTTTCCCTTCCTATGAACCAATTATTATTCTTATTAAATACCCAATTAACTTAGTTTCCTAATTATTTTTTCTGCAGCAACAATACGTCAGCCTTTATCATTGAACCAACTGATTAACCTCTGCCGCTTCTCAATTACCCGCAACTGCTGCTGACACGATTTTGCGGACGCGGTCTGCGAATATGGTAAGCGGACGTGGTCTGTGGACACGGTTTGCAGACACGGTCTGCGGACAGAAATCTCTGAACATAGTGAAGTAATGCTTTCGCGTTAATAAGACAGCTAACCTGATTTTACTCTTGGGACACAATGAATGCCACTAAAAATGATGTTCTTGTTATATATCAAGAATTTTTATTGGGAGTGTACAAATTGCCTAAAGTGGGCTTTGTCGTACTGCAGGCGTTTGGAGCGGTAGAAGCCATATCCGACCGAATCTGCATTCATTCCAACGGAAGAGTCCAGGTGAACATCTCCGCCGAGGACCTCGTCACCTGCTGTACTAGCTGTGGATTCGGGTGAGACACCAGTAATTCCGTTCATGTGTGGTGCTATTACACAGAACCTAGCCAGAGAATCCAGGAAATTCGTTTATGTTTTGATCAGTTTCTTTGCCTCCTGGCGATGAGAAATTACTCTGGCCACCTGCGCGCACAGACCAGGAGTATGTAAAATACTTCTGAGACGCTTTATTCGCAGTTGTACAGTCCTCGAAGAGATATCAACCCTAAATACCGCGTCACCCCAGCTTCTCCTGATTACTTACCATTGCTTTCACGCACGAAAATTGTCAGCGTGTCGCAACTGAATCCCTTTAACCGTTGATTGTCCTCACTAACTCTTGATCAATTTGTCGCTTTCGCAAAGGTGAGAAATTATTGTAAGCATCGTCAGCTAACCTTATCTTCATCGGTCACTGTTTGTCATCATTTCACATTTTTATTTTGGTGCATAGCGTCATTACGTTTGGCGGCAATAAAGCCATCACCCGCACCATGCTATTCTTATTCACAAAATATAATGCAATTTGCCAAAGTTCCTACGGCGCAGTGCAGAAGGTCATCTTAGCCAACAAGCTGAAGGTGAATATTTGTGAGAACAGATGAGAACTCGACTAGCAACACCGAAAATCGCTGCTTCCGTAACAATTACGTGAAAGTCACTTTGTGCGGCACTGATTTCTACCTCTGGAGTCATACGTATAAGCGTCACCTCTTTAATTGTGGTCTTTTCTGCTAGGCTAGGGCTCTGCGGCAAATAGATAGGGATTTGCAGATAATCTCTATGCAGGGTGTTTCACTTAAGTGAACCAAGGATTATAAAAAAGCGGAGTACTGTTGCTGGCCGCAAGCAGCGACGTAGTTATTGCTTGTCGTCATGTACTGCTCTTCGGGGTACTTTTTATATTCCGTTCAATTACCTAATTACCTTAGATAAATTATTCAAAAAGTTTAGTATTCAATTTAAGGCCAAGTGCCCTTCACTATGTTGTAGAGGGGATTCAGATACAACCGACCCGCTTTTTCTTATAACCTACCTCCTACGTGATCGTTTTTTTCCAGCATTCAAATAAAGCTCGCGAAACATGAAAAAAAAAAAAAATGTATACTACGTGATTGCGTCCTTGCGCTACAGTACCATAGAGAAACGTATGTTTCACTATGACCGTAAAGTGCGTTTTGAATCAATGAAGTGTGCACGATCTCAGTCTCAAAATGAGCGTCCGACGGACACCACTGTCAGAATAGCCTCAGAACTGCATCAGCATATTTTGCTGGGACACGGAAAGCCCGAGCCACGATCAGCAATAAACGGTGGACCGCCAACTCGGACCGAGCTTTTATCGATATATACCACTGATAAAAAAAAAAAAAAAAAAAAAAAAACAAAGAAAGAAAGAAAAAGCACCGAAGTCTCCTAATGCAAGGCGGCCTCGGTTTTATTTTTTAAATTGGGCCATGGGAGCAGCCCGTGAACGGCGGCCGTTCACTTTGGCACGGTCCATACGCATGTACGTTTCGTTCGTCCAAACGTTGTCGAGTGCGCCGTTATATTATAATGCAAGAGCGCAGTCACGTGATATTTTTTTTTAATATTTCGGGGGCTTTCTTCAAATGCCGAAAAAAAAAAAGACGGTCGCGTCGTAGGTACGTTGGTTGAAAAAAACTAATTATGTTGTTTGCGAACTCCCTCCACAACGTGATGAAACCCACTTGGCCCCAAAGTGAATAATAAATATTTTGCAGAACCTTTCTTAGTTATTTACTGCGCACAATTCATTGTTCGTTTTTGCGCTATAGTGTGTGTTGCCAGTTATGTAGAACTTTCAGACACTTTTAGGCAAAATTTTTTTTTCATGGCCATCAAATAATGCTTTCATATGTTTTCTTCCTTTTACAATTACGTAGCATATAGTTTGATATTTTTTTCTCGAAGTTTCTTACCTTTTAGGTAGCATTTAGAACTACCATCACCACTGAAAATGCTTTTAGATTAGCTATAACATTGCTGGACTGTGCCTTTTACAGTTAAGAACCTTGCGAATATAATGCTTCTAAGGCGATTCGACGAAAACGAGAACAATTACAGGGTGACGTGAAAATGAATTTTGGAAAACGCAGAGCCCTTCACTCGACTCCAGTATGACTTTGTTCGTTTCCTTTAAAAGCATGTCCCACACACAGAGGCTGTCGATCCTGCACTGCTTAACAATTTACCTCAGGCGAGCAGTGGTCGCCTTTTTTATGTTGTTTTTTATGCTAAGCAAGGCTACACGCTCACTTGAATTGAAATAGTCTAAATTTTGAGATGTGTTAATCATTTATTTCTTTTAATGCGATGCTTAAACCCTTCTAATTACCCTGTAAACGTCGCCGGACTTGCCTTTCACTTCGCAACTTTCTATGAAAAAAGGCAAATTAATTTCCGTCAGATGCGATGGAGGTTTCCCACCGCTTGCTTGGAATTTTTACAAGACGGACGGCATCGTCACCGGGGGCCTGTACAGCACAGATGACGGCTGTCAGCCATACTACTTCCCCCCATGCGAGCACCACATAGTGGGTCCACTCCCCAACTGCACGGCCATTAAGCCGACCCCAAAGTGCGTGCATGAATGTCGCAAGGGCTACGAAAAGGGCTACAGCGAAGACAAGCACTACGGTACGTACTTGAACCCTCGGAAGAGATTTGAAATAGCTACGAATTATTGAATGTGTTCGGGCATAATACAGCTCCATAGCTTCACAATTAATACGGTGCGACGGACCAGGATAAAGAAGGCACACAAACGACAAGACTCGCGCTAAGCGGTCGTACTGTCGTTTGTGTCTTTCCTTTGTCGTCATTCGTCGCGCCGTATTATTTGCGAATCAAAATGTACCAAGTACCTAAAACAAGAGTTTCACTTGTAAACAGCTTCCATAGCGCATTAAATACTTTTATAGACTGTTTGTTTCCTGATTTTTAAAGGCACCAATGCTGGTTGGTTGGTTTGTTGGGTTTAACATCCCAAAGCAACTCAGGCTATGAGAGACGCCGTAGTGGAGGACTCCGGAAATTTCGACCACCTGGGGTTCTTTAACGTGCACTGACAACGCACAGCACACGAGCGCCTTGCTTTTCGCACCAATGCAAATGAGAAATCGTTCAGTGATGAATATTGCTGGGAATTACTGCGTGTTGCAATGGATATTTGATGGAAGCATACTGAGAAATAGGGGTATAGCTTGACGCGAATCTTCTGTACTGTAAGTCTGCACATCAGTCGCAAAGATAGTTGTATTAATTTCGTGCGACGTAATTCGCTTCCCCAGAACAAATGAGTTGTGGAAGATCTGTTCTGGATTCTGTGAAAGGAATGAACAATTAATTGGTAAACATACCTACAGGAATAAAATAATCTTGTAGTTTAAACAGGGCTGTACCTCCCTTGTACCTTCCAGCAGCCAAGATTGACATTGCTAGTGTCAAGTCCTCTTTCAGTTGCGTCCTATTTCCTGGAGGCCGAACTATGGACTGATTGTATCGCGGGGTCGGGATCCTCGCAAAGACTTGAGGTTCTGTGTTGGGGGGTTGTAGGGGATTGTGAAAAAAACATGGAGTGCACCGCCCTATAACTGTCTCCTAGAATCAGAGACCCCCTCAACAAGGCTGTGCAGGGGGGGTGGGGGGTGAAAGCGAGGCGGGTCAAAACGCACGCTGAAAGGGAGGTTGGTGTGTGCTTTCCGGAGGTCGCACGCCGTGCACGGGTATGCGCGCGCAGTCGCGCATACGCGAGCACGGCGTGCGACTTCAGGAATGTGCAAAATACTGTTCACGTCCAAGGTGAACAGCTCGCAGCCGCAATGTCAAAGTAGGCAAAGATGTCACCTCGTAGGCAGTGTTCACCGCAATGGTATGAAAGTGCGTAAATACACGACGGAATATTTGCGCGTCCTAGATAGAAAAGTTTCACGTGAACTGAATTTTTGTTCCCATGACATTGGTGAAAACGCAACATACATAAAATGCACATGCATCATAGGTGAACGGCCACCGAGAGCACTCGCATCGCTGTGCTCGCTGCACTCTTTCCCACAACGTATCGGCGCTTCTGCGCGTCGAATTTGATTACTGCGTTGATCCAAATCGTATTGAAACAAATTTTTCTGAAGAGACGAAGCAGAGGTGGTGCCATCCACAATGAAACACTGCCCTTCGGGGCCGTCTGGGAGTCTAAAATGGTGCTGGCCAGCGCCAACGTTCGTTTCCTAACGTAAAGATAGGTGAGCGAGCCCCACCACACACGAAACTCGCATGTAGTAAAGTTCATCATCGCAACTACTATTGGGCGCAAACGCTACCACTGGAGCAAATGGCACTAGCGTCGACCTAGCGGAGCAAGTGGGATCACGTGACTTCTCTTTCAGTTTCTGGAGCAGACGCTCGATTGAATGTGTGAGTTCTAAAAGTTAATAGTCACGCTTCCTTCTGCAGTTTTGTTTGATAACGAGTGCTAGTATTGCACTTTGTTGGGAGTTTGTAACGGGGCTCGGGCTCTGCTTTAAAAGCCAAACGCCACACAGCTAGCTCGGGCCATAGCCGTGCCAGTGAAGAACGACACACCTAGGCACACCCAGAGACTCAAGCTGTTTATTGGGAGCGCCCAATGTTTTTTCTCGGCCCCGTAGCAGCATCTGCGCGCTCCGGCGTTGCGGCATCGTCACCCCCAGGATGAAGATGCTGTCCGCCGATATGAGAGGGGAGGGGAAAGGAGGGGGTGCCTGGTGCGCTACGCTAGTTCTGTCACCCCCGCGTTCTCCGCCACAGCTCCGGGGGAAGGAGGCCAGGAGGTAAATGATGAGTTCCCAGTGAAATAGAGAGAGAGGGTGTCAGCCTTACGTACGGGCGAGGGAAATGTTCAATCCCCACAACCTTTTGATCTTGCATCGTTGCTGATGTCGCTGAAGTTTATTTAAGCTGTTGCCACAGTCCGTTGTTCTGTACCCGGATTTACGCGACGGAACCCGGCGCAAGCTTCCATTGCTACTCGAAAAAAAAAGCTCGCGGACTCTTTCTTATTAAATATCTCAATGGGCAAGGACGACAATTATGATTCTGATGTGTGCAGCAGACATTTTAGCGAGCAAGGTTTCGCCCATGGAGTTGGCGCTGAACAGTTCGGTTAGTAGCGGCAGAAGGAACAGCGCGCGCGTTTTAATTTGGGCTTACCACGTGTGGACCTAATGAAGACCTAATGCTGGCAGAATAGAAAAGGTACGGAGCAGTACGCTCGCAGAACAAATAAGGATTGTGCGAAAGCCAGGTCGCATTTTTCTGAATGAAGGCGTTGACACGGAAGTTTCACTGAAGGGAACTAGAAGATTCTTTCGCCACGGGCAGCTGTATGCATGATGAGTTTTATTCCGTACTAATTTCAAGGAGGAGGAGGAAAAAACTTTATTAAACGAGCGAGTTTGGACCCTTCAAGGGCCCAGGGCCACCGCACGGCCCTCACATTACGCGCATGTGTCCAGGTCACGTAGGGCCATGACACTGGCACCCCGGTCCACACAGCGAAGTTGTATGTCCAGGTCCTGCGACGTAAGGAGGGCCCCCCATTCCTCCCATGATCCGATGGCGGGCTGTCCCTGCGGGGGAGGATCGGCAGGGCAGCCGAAAAGAATGTGGTCCAAGGTGGCGTGCAACTCTCCACAGAGAGTGCACTCAGGGGAAACGGGTCGGTAGTAGGATAGGCGTTGAGGGGTGAGAAGCGTTCGGGTTTGAAGACGCCTCCAGAGGATTTGTTGGGAGTGAGACAGCTGGGGGTGGGGAGGGGGGTAGAGTCGACGGGCAAGGCGTGCTTGCTGTGTGAGCTCAGAAAATGTATGTGCCCGCTCCCTCGAGAAATCCCGGCATGGGTCGCCATTTGCCCGGCTAATAAGTCCTCGGGCTATGTTATCGGCGGCCTCATTTCCGGGACTGCCAGAGTGAGCCGGCACCCATATAAGCTCAATACGCCTGTCAGAATTCAGGGTGCACATTCTCAATATTTGCCACGCGGGAGGATGGACGCGTCCGCGGGCAAAGTTAAGTATGGCTGTTTTGGAGTCGCTAAGTATGTAAGCCGCATCTGTTTGGGCGATTGCTAAGACTATAGCCACTTCCTCTGCTTCTTCCGAGTTACAGGGAGGGTCTATGAAGTGAGTGAGTGGGGGGGCTGCTGGATTGTAGGCCACAGCTATCGAACGGTCTGAACCACATGCGGCGTCCACCCAGCAGACATCCTCTGCAGTCCCATAGTGTTTATGGAGAGCTTTGGCTCGCGCGACGCGGCGGGATTGATGGTGTTCTGGGTGGACGTTCTTAGGAAGAGGTTTGAGGATAAGCGCTGAATGCACGGCCTGAGGGAGAGAGTTTAACTCTTCAGCATGTGCGGATATGCGAATGCCGAGAGTATCCAGTATATGTCGTCCTGTTTGCGTGCCAGCCAACCGAAGGTACTGTGTGTACCGATGTGCCTCTATAAGTTCTTGTATATTGTTGTGCATTCCTAGTTTTAAGAGCCTGTCCGTGCTAGTGGTCTTCGGTAGGTTGAGCGCTGCTTTGGTAGCCATGCGGATTAAGGCGTTGATTTTATCTTTGTATGCACAGGAGAGGTGTAAAGAATGCGACTGAGCACAAAGGCATGTAGTACCGTTAAATTGTCAGCTTCATCTAGGCCGGCTCGTGAGTGTGAAACCCTTCTCGAAAGATGGATGACGGAGTAAGTAGACTGTTTTAGTGCCTTCAGGGTAAGGTCGTTTTTCCCCGTGTCCTGTAAGTTCAGACCAAGAATGCGGAGGTTGGGGGTTTGTGGTATGGGAGTATCGTGGAGATAAATTGTTATGGGGGCGGTAGGAACACGCCGTGGCCGGAGTAGAAAGAGTGCTGACTTTGTCGGGGAGCATTCAAGGCCAATTTTTTTCGTGTGGGTAGATATAGCTGTGGCCGCTTCTTGAAGTGTAGATTCTATGTCTCCATCCGAGCCGTATGTGGTCCAAACCGTGATATCATCCGCGTAAATGGTGTGTCCCAAGTGTGGGATACTGCTTAAAGCCTTTGTCAGCGGGATCATGGTAATATTAAAAAGGAATGGCGACAACACTGCGCCTTGCGGGGTGCCAATGTTACCAAGTGTGAAAGAGGGGGTCTGTATATCATCTATATGCAGGGAGGCGGTGCGTCCGTTCAGGAAGGCCCTGATATAGTTATAGGCCTTAGGCCCTAGCTGCAGCTCTTGAATGCCTTGCAGGATAGCACTGTGCGTGACCTTATCAAATGCTTTGGTGAGGTCTACTGCCACTATTGCTCTGGTGTGGTGTGGCATATCATTGAGGATAGCATTTGAAATCTGTAGTAGGGCGTCCTGCGCCGATAAATGAGCTCGAAAACCTAGCATGCTATGGGGATACAGTCCATGGGATTCCATGTGTTGCGTAAGACGGGTAAGGATGACATGCTCAAAGAGTTTCCCCAGACATGATGTCAGGGAGATGGGACGGGGATTTTGGGCATTTATGGGCTTGTTTGGTTTAGGAATGAATATTATTTTACCGTGCTTCCATTCATCCGGCAGCTGCCCCGCTTCCCAGCACTCGTTAAAGTATTTAGTGAGCAGGGAAATAGAATGGTCATCTAGGTTTCTGAGCATGACATTGGTGATTTTGTCCTCTCCAGGGGTTGAGTTGCGTAGCTTAAGGAGGGCTGATCTAACTTCGATCTCCGTAATGGCGGCATCTAGGGAGGGTTGATCAGGGCCTATGTAGTCTGGATAGGATATTGCTTGGCCCACAGTAGTATAAGTTGATTGCAGTTGGGCTAAGAGCGATTGCTGACTACATCGATGTTTATGGATAAACCTTTTGAGGGTAAGCCGAGTTTCCTTTTTATTTTGTGTGGGGTCTATCATGTGTCGAAGAAGATGCCAGGCCCTGGAGGAGGAGAGATTACTTCGCAACCCATCGCATATTTGGTGCCAGTTATGTTTACTCAAATAACAGAACAGTTGACTAAACTAATGATAGAGTATTACATGCTGCGATGGGCTGAAGCAAGCGTCCCAAAACCACGTTGCGGGGGGAAAAAAGTATCCACCTGAACTAACAGGGCCAATGACGGCTATATTCAGTGCGCAAAAATTTGCTGCGCGGAACGCACGTCTTCTACATTTGCTATAAAGGTTAATCCGCATCTTTCCGACTGTCCAACCTGTCTGCTGTACTGCATTCAAGAGAGCAGGTAATGCAGGCGAACAAGGCCGCTTGCGCGAGCGCTATTCGAAGGCGCTCAGCGTCTGTCAAGCGTCTGACAGCTCTGTTTCCTCTAAGAGAGAATTCTGTCAGAGAATGGAGATTCTCTGGCAGCTTACTGCTAACTGGTTGGGTGGAAGCTTCAGTTTCTTTCATAATGGCAACAATAACGCAGGTCGGTCAGCGTTCTCACCCATGTAGACGCTTATCGGCCGGGTCCATGCTTTGGCAGCTCGCTGACTCGATTAAGAGCTGCCTTTTTGAATGAGTGAGCCTAATACCTCATATTAAGCTTCATTAGGCCCAAACCGAAGTGTAAAATAAATAAATATATGAGTGTAGTATTAGTGCACAGCTGAACTGCCTATAAAAGGAACACACAACAGCAGTTCAACGCGCGCTATCTCACTTAGTGCATCACTGCATAAAGATGGCGCTACGGTATGTCCTCGCACCCAATAATCTGCCGACAAACAAATGATTCAAGGGTTGACGCAAGCTACGGGCGCAAACCACACGGTGTCAGCTTTCCGTAATAGTGACGTATTTTGAAGGTCAAGAGCACAAAAACCAAACAGTGCCATACTGTGGCTGTACTGACGTGATGAGATGACGAGCACAAGAAGGAATGACAAGACAAAGCACCAGAGCCGCAAAATTTGTGCTCCGAAAGCAATACAACTGTAACACTGCTGGCAGGGCTCACGAAACACAAGTCATTCGAATGACGAAAAAGAAGTGCGGTGCAACGGCGGCGGGGTGGCGGCGACACGCCAGTAGATAATTAAAAAGTGTTAGAAGGAAGAGAAGGAAACTAGATAGAAAGAGAGATAGAAGAAGCAGAGACATTTATCCTCGCGCCTGCACATCGGTTTCCGGATGACAGGAGATTCCTCGAATTAGCAGGGAAGGAGTGGCCCGGGCTTTCACATCCTTCCTAAAACATTCATCTAGAGCACTTTTGCTTTCATTGACACTGGCATGTTTTTTGCTCGCAACTGAAGCAGTGTAGGAGTGGATTGTGTAATTTTAAAGTCTGCCAACTACAGCTTATTACGGAAAAACGTAGCCCCCACGGATCGTTGTGCTTCGAACTATATCTAGCGGTGAGACAGCAACAAACCGTAGAAATCTGCCGAAAGTTTCCTCTTTTCAAGCAGGTGGATCATGTGAGATACTTTTACGCATCTGTGTAATTTGTTTTCAAGATCGATGTCAAATACTTATCTTAATAGTTCACTGGCCATTACGGGACCTCCACTGAGAGTGGTGACTAAAAAATGGCAATAAGAGCTCACATGCTGTTCTTTCATCTGGCCTTGTGTTGCCTGATTCTTCGCAAGGACGACTTGTAAGCCACAACGATAAGATATAAAACGTATGTTCTTTGTTTAAGATGTTAAAAGGGTAACTTGGTTTGGTAGTGGTCATTTTAAAAACCTTTTTTTAATATAGAAAATAAGCCTGAGAAACGAAACTATCGACAGTTATATGCTATGCCAAATTGCCAGATGTTTTTAGTAGATTTTGACAATTATAATCTCTTTGCGGTATAGTAAGACACATTCTGAAACAAAATTAATAGTAGGATGTGGTTCTCTGGAAATACCTATATCTTACCTCTACCTATATAGAACTGGTACATGAAACTGCGCCATTGCTAACCTTGCCACTCCTTCTGCAGCAAAGGAAGTCTACAACATCATAGGTGACGTGAATCAGATTAAAACAGAAATCTTCAAGAACGGACCCGTGGAAGCAGACTTCGCTGTCTACGCTGATTTCCTTTCGTACAAGAGTGGTAAGTTTGTGTTATGTTTTCAATCACTGAAATTCATAGAAATTTGTATTTTTTTAAATTGCTTTTATAATCTCCATGAATATCCTAGTAGGGCGTCACATCCGTACATTGCTGTGAAAACAAGGAAGAGTTCCATTATCAATAGTCCATCAAGTATCGTGGCTATATGATAACACCACCACATTTCTTACTTTACTTCAGGTTGTTATTTAGCACTGAAATGTAATAAGCCTCGACTTTAATAGAGCAGGAAGCACACCTTCTATGTAGTTTCATATATACATAAAACAAGCTTGGTTGTGCTGCATAAACTGTGACACTCATACTCAAAAAGAGAACCCTAACAAAGAAGCACAAGTATTTTGATGTCTAAAATAAAATGCCGAGACCATTATAGCAGTATGGTGCTCAAGATTAGGTGAACCTAATCTCAAACAGCTACGGACTCCACATTAAACGTGACCAAAGTTGCTTTCGGTGTGGATAGCGGGACATTTCTCAGTAAGACTAAGATTAACTGCAAAGAACGAATACGAATCATAGCTGTGTCTTGCAAAGCCGCAATGGCGATAGCCAAACAGTCGAAAGCCATGCTGAACGCTTTGTGCGCAGCGAAAAGGCCAGTAGTCCATAAGTATTTCGCGAAATATATTACTGCTTCATACATGTTTGGCTTCACTCAACTGCGACCCACGCGACAGCGCAGTATTGATGCCTTTTTTATACTTTTACTTGTTCTCTCATAAAACGTAAATTAAATAAAGAAGAAGCCCGGACGCCCAACGCTTGGCCGGGCATAAACCAATATTGATGCCTTCCAAAGTTGCTGCCTCCGTGGGAGTTAGATCTCACACAAACGGCAACTGAGCACGGGAATGAGTGGTGAATGCAAGCCGTTGAGGCCACTTTTTGTCTGAGGCGGTATGGAGGAGACATCCGTGGGCCGTGAGGTTTGACTGTTCATGGAAAAAATGCAGCAGGCCGAAGCTATTGCATAGTCATTCATTGCAATTCCTCTTTCCCACTTCTTCCTTTAGCTCTCTTCTACTAGCAGCTTTCCGTTGAGGTGTCTGGAGAATTGAGATTATTATTGCGCCTTTCATTTATTGTTAAGAATGGTTCTTCTCGCTTTCATGGAGGCGAAATGTTTAAGGCTATCAGACTACCGTGTGGTATTCAATGTAAGTGCAAGTCAAAGAACCTGGCCAAGGTGGTACGCGAGCCCACTGCCCCGTACAAAACACGCAAATGATCAGAAACACCCAGATTGTTGTCTGTGATTCATTACAACGCTTGAGCCAACACTAGCTTGATCTCGGCTAGGAAATATGGCAGCTTCTATATGTATCTATGGCGGCATCCTGTGGTGAAGTTTGTTCAGGATGTTCCAGCTCGCTTCAAGATGCCTGCACTGGTGAAGTAAAGATGACGATAGCGCCAAAACTTGGAGCTCACACAGAAAGGACACATACGACGATTGACGTACCACTCCACGACACATACGACAATTGTTTTTTTCATGTTGTGTGCATTTATGTTTTTGGGCTAATTTCATCTTCACTACACAGAACCAAGCAGTTCAATAACACGCGCTTATGACAGCGCTGGAAGAGCTTTATTCCCCTAAGGAGAGTTCCTCTCTTTAGTTGCGGCCGCCATTTTAAATTTATCACATCTGCCACGGGATATGCAAACAGTAGACGAGATGGGTATCGTAGACCGAACAACTTCGTTTTTTTTTTTTTTGCCCATTGTGTGCTTCTCATATATCACATAAGTTATGACACGAATTCGTGCGCATTCGCTGCATTCCCTTGTCAATAGGGAACCAAGCACAAGTTTCGCCACGTGAGGGCAGCGACATATTTCTCGTATTTTGACGAAATGTGAAACGTCGGGATGTCACCGGAGCAGACGTTCCGCTGGTTTCCTTGCACGTGCGGCGCAAGAGCAGAGCAAACCTTTTTTTTTTTTCGCGATACACAAACACTTCTGCAGAAGAAAAACGGAGGTACGAAGTAGTTCTTGCGTTGTTGGCAGCCACTACGAAGACCCACATGTGCAACTATACAAATACTTCTGTCGGATTCTCCGCATGACCTGTTTTCCAACCAAACGGTCTCGTTTTTGTGGAAACGAAAATAGCCATGTTCTCCGTTCTGCATAGGCTCAGATATATGTCGCCAGTTCACCATGATGGACTGGAGAGGTATCGGCTGAGCAGAGCGGTTTATCACAACGCCTAGAAAATGAACTGGAAGGAGGACTATCGTGCATCCCGGTCCCCGCGAGTGACTTATGTTGACGATTTTCTATGCTTGCTCCCTGCTTTGTGAGCGCTCGGAAACCCGCCAAATCAACATATATCCAGTGTGCGACGTCTGCAATTCGAATGCGCTTGTAAATGTGCTATAAAAGGCACCTACCTTTTAATTTTTAGAATTACCGAGAAAATATCGACGAACGAAGCAAAGTTGGTAAAAAACACGACTTCCTGCGATGCGTACTTGCAGATTTCCGCAAAACGGCCAATAGCGAAATATGTATTAAGCGCAATGCAACGGTGGCTCGACACCCATACGCGTAACAGGTGTCATAAATGCAAACTAAAAATTATCGTAAGAGAAACGTACTCATTCCATGAGAACCGAAATAAATGAGACCAACAGTGCAGCGGCTTTCACTGTGCTTTGATTTCACATGCCTCCCTAGCCAGCGAGCCTGTTGATTCCTCTGCAGCGCATGGAGGAGGCATATGTCCCACATATTACCGTGCTTTTCAGTCTACTATTATTTTGTAGCCATGAATAAATGCCTCTTTCGGTCTGTATACTTATTCTTCGACCGCAAAATTTATTTAATAACGTACTGTAAAAGTGAGCCCGTATATAAATCGCATATATGCTTACATGCATAACGCATGTGAGGAACGTAAAATGAATTTGAACAAGTACGTCCTGAGGCAGAGATTAATTACAAGGCTGTCCTATTTCACAACAGGTGTCTATAAGAGACACAGTGACGAAATGCTGGGTGGACATGCCGTTCGCATCCTTGGATGGGGCACGGAAAACGGCTATCCTTATTGGCTCGTGGCGAACTCCTGGAACGAGGACTGGGGAGACAAAGGTGAGCCCTGCTGAATTAAGCCAAAAAGCGTTGTTGTTCCTTGCACAGCTTGTACTGAAACGTTGTCCAGGAAGTATTAGCCTGGTGGCATTAACTACTGTTCTGGATACGCGGACAGCACTTGTGTCTGCAGTGTGGGAATGAAAATAGCTGCACAGAACAGGCCACTAGGAAGGAAACATAGGCACGGTTTTGACATCTGTAATAAAAGAAGATATAGGCGGGCATCCTGAGGTTTCTCATATGTTCATTGTTTCGCAAACCTGTCCAACCTGAATGTCTGCTTCTAAAGACACGGAGTGATGTGCCTGTGTACGTAGATTAAAGCGCGTCATCCGGCATTTGTGTTTTAAAAAGCAAACTGCGGTATTGAATTTTTAATATCATTTGCAGGCTACTTCAAGATTTTGCGTGGCTACGACGAATGTGGCATCGAGGAAGACATCAACGCCGGAATCCCTAAAGAATAAAGTACTTGCAGTGTTTTGTGCAGAAATGAAAACCAATCGAGTTTACGTTGATTTCTGTACAGCCATGCTTTAAGGTAAGGAAATGTCTTAGTTTCGTTTTCAAACCTCTGGCATTTATCAATGGAACGCCCGAGGGCCGCAAAAGTGTTGCTTCGCTATCTGTTGATTGCGCTGAACGCTTTTCTCAAAAGCCTATTGCAAGTCAAGATAATATTTTCACTTCCAATTTTACATCTTCATAATTTCCCTTCGAGCAAGTTTCACTGTAGTGCATGTAGCAATGCGTTTGGAAGTGGAAAATGATGCAATTGAACGTGGAGTTGAGGCTGTTCTAGGATAGAGGTGAGATTAACAGACTATATCAGCACGCCGTGTCCGCTGTACGAATAAAGGGCACTTCGATATCCATACACTTAATCCCCTCATATCGCAGCTGGGGCCATGTTAGCCATGCTAACTTCATAACTTCATCCACCCATCCAGTGATGTGGTGCTTCTCGGATTGTCTTCTCTTGAAGTTCAATACTTTATTCTTAACGTCGGCACTTAATTTTGCTTTCTGAATAAATTTCTTATGCTAACCGAAGTCTTTGGTTTTGAATACAATAATTGATCATTCGTCCCACGGAACACCTTTCTGCGACTTGCTCTGCGCTATTATGCCGGTCACCGTCGTTCCGTAGAGGCATAGTTAAGAACAATTGACCGCGAGAGCTTGTGGGACAGTCCTGTGGCCTGGAATTCTTGTGCCTTCGCAGACGCGAGCACCAATGGGACTCTTTTACCGTGATCGCAATATTACCGCCTGCGAGTGACGAAAACCGGCACTACAAGAAAACAGCTGAGGGTATTCAAAAAAAGCCGTCCACCGGGTGAAGAGTAGGTGTCGCCATCCGAAGGTTCAGAAGGGTGATTCGGCAGACAAAGGAATATGACAAGTCAGGCAGCCTTGATGTTGAACGAAGAGGGAAGATATATTTACAGATTATACACAAAAACAGCTGAATTTACACAGATGGCCTCACACAGAGCTGCCACCACCCTAGCAAAAAGGTACCGTCTGTTGCAGAAGTTTACAGCCCAACGCGCCGGGCGGAGGAGCAGTATCGCTCCCGAGAGGCGGCGCTGCGCCCGCCAGCGCTGCCTGGTGACGCAGCTATAAAGAGTGAGGAGGCTTGTTCTCTT
>JAJIZL010018870.1:631948-734865 GCA_023969395.1 Amblyomma maculatum | reverse complement strand
TGACGCAGCTATAAAGAGTGAGGAGGCTTGTTCTCTTTCCCTCATCCCGCAGCTGAGAGCAAAGATGTGTGATATCAACCGCGGAATGAGGGGAAGAGAACAAGCCTCCTCACTCTTTATAGCTGCGTCATCAGGCAACGCCGGCGGGCGCAGCGCCGCCTCTCGGGAGCGATACTGCTCCTCCGCCCGGCGCGTTGGGCTGCAAACTTCTGCAACAGACGGTACATGTCAGGCACTAAACATATGTCACATAGAGAACCGCTTAACTCACACAGAGGAAAGCTTAAGTTCCGAGCACGGAGTCGCCATCATTGCTCGACTGGACAGAACTACTCAACCGGGTCTGATGGCTGCTTTTCATGCCAATGACAAAGACATGAGGACAGTCGTTTCACATGATTCGCCTCAGAATGTCGCAGCCAATCAAACCTGTTGATTAATAAGGCCCAACCCCGGTGGGCTGGCCATAATCTCAGACCCAAGTCCTTAATTCTTTAAAATAAAAATGCAGCGTGCATACTGCACGCTCTCTCCACTCGAGGGTTCAACATCTCCCCATTGGCGCTCGTCCTCCTTTCTCTACCACACGGTACATGCCGCCTCCGCGTCTCCCGAAGAAGCGCCGTGGAGGGTTCGAGATGAGGACGCAATTTCATTAGCCACAAGCTGTGCTTACATGAATGCGACAGCTAGCGCATCGCAATGCAACTAGCTCTTAGCACGTCGCATTCATGTAAACAGGGGTAATGCGCTAGAAAAGCGCATCGCAATAATGCGCCAAGCAGGGCTGGATTTAGAGGGGTACGTAGAGCACAGCTGGGGTGTCTTTGAGACGCCTTGTGTCGAACAGCTCCATTAGCTGCTCCGTTCCTTCGTTAGCGGCGCCACGTGGGGGAGCGTCAACAAAGCGTGTTTCTGGAAAACAGGCCCTCCCAGGCAGAGTGGACAGACAGCTGACAGACAGCGTAAACATTAGCTTACATATGAGTGGTTTTCCAGATTTGGGGCAAAGAGATAATCACTTCTGGTTTCCATTGGATTGTAGTGTAGCTCAAAAAACGACTCTACATTTCCTTTTGGAACATACTTCTACATCAACCGCTGCTGTACTTGTAGCCATTCGGAAATATATTCGGTACATATGTGGGGAACCACCTCAATAATGGTGTATATTCATGGACTCAAAGACTGCATTGCGAATTTTGGAAAACATCTTGCGCCACACTGCCTACCAGTTCCTGAAACTAAAGAATATAGAGCTCCTCACATCTGCCCAGCTGCAAGGCCACAGGATGTTTCAATGGATCCCTTCCCACTGCGGGCTCCATGGGAATGAACAGGCCGATGTTGAAGCGAAAAGCGCACTCAGCAATGGCCTCCAAATAGTTGTATGAAGAATCCTACAGCAGCTTACTGGGCCCAGCAAGACGCCTGACACATTCGTCTAAGAAGGCTAGATAGAACATTGAAATTTTAGGTTCCGCGTGATATTCCGCGTCATCAGGCATGCTTGCTATATTGACTTCGTTTAAACGTCGCATTCCCGAGCAATACTTACATTTAATTGGACAGGTGGACTTGCCGGAATGTTCAACTTGTGGCATCCCAGAGACTGCGGACACTATACCATTGGTGTGCCCAGTGTATGCGTGCGAAAGAAGTATTCTAGCCGCTTCCTTGAAGCTTTTGGACAAGAGGCCTTTGTCGGAGGAACTTCTGCTGGGCGCTTGGCAGGACAAGGGGAAGGGTTTCCAGGCACTGCGGGATCTTTGCCGTTTTTTGTGCGCCAGCGGACTGGATTCTCGCTTGTAAAGCAAGCTACTGTACCTTTATATATATAACTCATATGCCTTCTCCCACATCGTCACCCATCATAATCTTCTTTCTTTTCTCCTTTTCCTTCCCCAGTTCAGAGTAGCAGGCCAGGTTTGAATTATTCCGGCCAACCTCTTTGCCTTTTCTTTCAATAAATCCACCGATCTATGTGAAGACGCACTTCGTCATCAACACTCAGCCACAACCTCCTCTTTACTCCCAAGCCCATTTCACTCACACACCTCTTCTTGGCCAAGCAGATGTCTAGCCAACAATAAATTTAGCAGCATAATCCTCCCAGTCCATCACTCATAGCATTCAAGCATGACATGCACAACTTTCACCACATTGAAACATACTAAAAAAACCACTACACATCTGCAGCTGTCACGTATAACGTTGACGTTCACTCCTTCTTTTCGTATAATTCGTATAGACCAATTTTCCGTAACGTCCACAGCAAGACATCAAGTCCATCCTAAATAGCACCTCTAATAAACACAAATCTCTCCAACAACTCAGGAGCATTCCTCAAGAAAGGAAATTTCTTTTTTTTTTCGTCAAAGAGGATTCATTAGCACATGAGCTATCTTTCTTTTGTATTCAAAACGCCTGTAAAATTTCCCGGACAATCTTGTCCCGGCTATTACTTAAAATCTTATTCTACTCAGAAATGGCTCACACGTGCACTTTTGTCAATGAAGGTGTAAATTTGATCAAGGTATTCTACAGAGAAGCGCACGGCGAGAAAATTGAAACTGTTAGTAACCTCCTTAAGGAGTCCCCATGGTATTGAATGGACTGAATGAAATGGAATGATTCTGTGGCCTGCCTTTCAAACTGAACCTCGACATCGCCAAACCTCATAAAATTGGACAATGCTACTCTGCTTTTAAAAAGAAAGGAGCACCTCCGGCGCCGTACAGGTGCTTTTATACCTCCGTGTACGGCAAGCCTCCCCCGCGGTCTAGCGCGTGCAGAGGAGGTGGCGCTTTAGAGAATTAGAGCTTGGGTGTCCCTAACACCAGCAGTGATCCGAAAGCGGCCACAATTTCGGTATCTATATCCACACCTTGGCTGCCCCGTATGTAAGTATAGAAGCTGACATCCATCACCTGCTGTGGCAATATCCAGCGTTGAAGCCGACGCGGATCCGGCACCTGATGGCAGCTGGCCTTTCCCCCCATAATCCGCAGTCATATACCGTTTGGACGCTGGGCTCGCATTATCGTTCACTCCTCAATTTCATTGCGTCAGCCAACCTTTTTTCATTTATTTGACCACACCCTTCATCCATCATAACATTCTTTTTATGCCCTGAGGCAATAAACTTCGCAAAATAAAGGCAAATGAGGACTAAGAAGCCTAGTGAGCACAGCTACAAGAAGCGGGTGGTTTGCCGATTTGAAAAAGAAAAAACGGGAAACAAGTTGACGCACGAACAAGTAAACCAAGGATTACTCCACTAACTTCGAAGGGAAGGAACAAGTTGTCACGATGCATAGGTTCCCATTGAGAGCGCCCCACAAATGCTGCAAATATTCTGTGTATAACGTATATCTTCCTCCTCGCACAATGCAAGACGTGAAGGACATGCGCAAGCTTTGCAAACAAAAATATGTTACCGACCTGTGCCCAAGCAAACACTGAGAGTTTCCTACCCATCCAAGCCTGTGTTTGGTGCCGCATAGGTACGATTTGTGAATCTCAGTAGGCGGCGCTGTTGCCAACTTGGTGCAGCGGAACCCCTAGGTACTGAGGAGGACTGCGGCCCCAGCATATGCCTCCAAACTGGCTTGGTCTAGTGCCCCAATGGCCCAACCAAAAGCCTTTGGATTTATCTAAATTAAGAGCCGCGCCTGATACATCGCAGAACTGTTCAGTCAAACTCTTTTTGTCAGAACAGAAGAGGGCGATATCGTCCGCGTAGGCTAAAATCTTAACTTCACATTGAGCCAGAGAAAAACCACGGATGGCTGGACTGTTAATTATACTGAGGCAGAGGGGTTCCATATATAAGGCAAACAACGATTGGGACAGTGGACATCCTTGACGAACAGATGATTCCAGTGGTATTGGTTTCGTTAGCTCTTGATTAACAGTTGTGAGTAGCGATTCTCAATTCTCCTCCTCTATCGTGAGGATGATAGTAGTGATGATGATAGGCTTGTCAGCGGCGCATTTAACTAGTACTAATATGCTGAAATTTAGATATTTAATTTTCTTGAGGGTGGTGGGGCTTGCAGGAGGCAGCGGACATGGTGGTTGCCTACGTCGCTAATATGAGCCTCTCGTACTCACCACAAAAATGGGAACTATTCGTCTACAATCCTAAATGCCTTTGGAGAAACATAGACTGAAAATTCGCCATTAACGTGGAAGGTAAAAGGGTTCCTAAAGTAGTGCAAGTCATTCTTTGTCTATTAAAACGGATACTATGACGACGTCATAGAAAAGCTAGACGACTACGCGTCGCACGTTCTTTACATCTTTACGAGTATCTCGCTTAGGGGCAGAGGTCTTAAAGAGAGATGCTTAATGAAACTAGTACAGGCTTACGTCCTTAGCCGAGTGTGCTACGCCACACCCTGACTAAATCTTAGAGTTGATGAAAATAGAAAATTAGACTCTCTCATCCGAAGCTGTGTCGTGAGAGCCTTAGGAGTCCCGATTTGCACCTCTACAGAGAAACCCCTCTCTATGGGGGTGCATAATAACTGGGAAGAATAAGCAGAGACAGTTGGCATGCCCCAGCTAAAGAGACTTAGCAGCACCACTACCGGCTCAGCCATCTTGCAGATGGCAAGCTTGCAGTCTGACCGTGGGCTGCACCTTAAAGCTAACGTCCCCCCTAAATGTAGGGAGAAAATAGTCATACCCCCCTCCCGAAGAATATGCATCCGGAGCATAATAACGAAAGATGGAATAGAAGATCCGAAGTGCTTGGGAAAAATTTATCCTGAAGAGGTCGCCTACGTGGACGCGGCTAGTGGGAAGTCAGGCGCGGCGGTTGCCCCACTAGTCAACGGACTAGGATCCCTCAAGTCGGCAGCCACTATTCGCAGCCGCAACTTAGATACGGCCGAATACGTTGATATAGCACTCGTATGTGTTGGAACGGAAGCAAAATTTGTTGTCAGCGATAGTAAAACTGCTATCCTAAATTTCATGAAAGGCGGATTTTCGCCGGAAGCGGCGAGGATCCTCGCCAGCAAGAGGATACTGGCCGGCGGAGAGTCGCGCAGTACCTGACACCGCTACGCATTCACGGTCAGTTCGCGCGTGTACAGCTCCAACAGGCTTATTTTCTCCGCGGCGAAAGTTGCGAGCGAAAAAAAACAACAACCTTTCCCATTCGACAGCCTCTTTCGATGTGCCCAGGTCCGTTAGTGCGGAAACAGACTGCCGGTTTTCTCTTCTCAAATGCTTTAGTACATTTTCTCATTTTTTTCTTTAATGTCCTGTCTACGGGCTATGCGGTTTCCTCGGCCCTCTACGCTCGTTTCTTCCTCTGCACACGGGGCGGATATAGGGTTCTCATTCCGCGATGGGCACTTCACAAAATCCCTGTGATGCTCCGAAACTGCCCACCCGCTTTATCTATCTGCGTCGTGCGTTACCTGGAACTCTTCGGCGTGCTCAGCGGCGCGCTCCAATTTTTGCTTTCGGGCCTGTCTTGCACCCACATCGGCATTTCCTCATTAAAAATGTTGTAAAACGAATCTAGAGACATTTCTTCCACAAGTTTGTCCCAGTTGTCATAGACCTCGGTAGCTTTGAGCCATTCGATCAAATTTGCTTTCAGAGTGTAAGCAAATCCAGAAAAGACTCGGGAATGCTTTTTCCCTGCTTTCCTGAACCGTCGACGAAAAGCATCGGTCGAGAGGCGGTACTCTTGAGCAAAGTTGCCTTTCCATTCTCGTAATTGTTCACCTCCTCTTTAGAAAGCTGAGCAAGCACGTCGGCCGCTTCTCAAGGTAAAGCTATCGGGAGGCGCTAAAGCCAGGTGGAACGAATAATCTCGTTTTTCTCACGAATGGACTCACATTGACCCCAGTTCGAAAGCTCAACTAGGTCTTTCATTTTAGGCGGCTTTGATGTCTGAGGGCTCGCAACCGCTGTCTTGTTCGCTTCCACCAACTGTGCCTGCGGTTCCTGTTAGTCTCACTCGAATCGCTTGCTTTCTTGTCGTTCCTCAACTTCTTTTTGCTTTGTTACTCCATTTCCTCTCGCCTTTTTGCTTCTCCCTTTTCTCTTGGCTTTTCCGCTACTTTTAAGCTTTCCGTTTTATCTCTTCCCTACGTTCCACAATATCCGCATCTTCAAAATCGTTGCTTTCGATCGCGCTGATAATTTGCTGTCTGTTCCTCGCTTTCCTACATTCCAGGCCTAATTCATCACGTATCAAGATTTGGTCACAATACATCTACGACGCGCATCCCAGCTTCAACAAAACGTATGTGCTGAATAAATACACGCCCAGTAAGTGCACAACTTCGACCATCCCATTAGTAGGCAGCCTTCTCCGTCGATAAACTTCACACGCATCTAGAAAGAGCAAGTGGACGACCAACCGCACCGATCAATGCCTCTCTATATTTGCCTTGAAAGCCTGCACAGCATTTCCTTTCCTGCTTGAGTAGGGTCTCGGGTGCAATATATATGCGGCCAAAGTGTTGCGGTCTTGTGTCTGATTAAATGCATGAGGTGGCGTCACCACACTAGAAACTAAAAATGTTGGGGGGGTCCGACTCCTAGTGCGCGAACGACATAGAAAGACAGTCATTCTCCACCTGCGCACTCCTGACGGCTCACGCCAGCTCTGTTCTGAGTGCAAACATAAAACTTACATCTGTCGCAGATATCGTTGCTGGGCGCTGTGGGTAACGCTTATTCCTTTGTGATATTAGTTGCTAACACGTTAATTAGATTTTCCGACAATCCAGAAGAGCTAAACTGATGTAATTGTATACGCAAAAACTTGCTGTCAGCTCGAAGCTTTCTCAGCCTGCATAGGAGTAGCAGATTTCATCCAGTTGATCAGAGATTTTAACATTAAGTTAAGGAGGCTCGACTGAAGTTTAATCCTGCTGTCTTGTAAATGTCCATAGAGAAATGGAAGCTCTACAAGAGGGGATATTTCAACTGGTTTTCATTTAATTACCATCAGTTTAAATCCGGACGCTTGCTGTGAGGCGCTCTTTGCTACGCCGAACCATTTTTATTGGAAATAGAAACCGCCCGAAAAATGGTTCTATGCTACATGCAGTACTGGAACAGCATACACACTTGAACAAAGAAAGATTTCTCCATATTTCAATAATAATATCTCATGGAGAGTATAAGAACAACGCAGCGATTACGCTTTCTCCGTACTTGTTAAATAAATGTATTGCGTGTAGCCTTGTACCTTGGAAGAGAGAGAGAGACCGGAAGACCAACCACACGAATCAATGCCTCTCTATATTAGCCTTGAAAGCTTGCACAGCATTACCTTTCCTGCTTGAGTGGATACTGGTGATCACTATATGCAGCCAAAGCGTGTTCTTGTTCCTGATTTAATTCATGAGGTGGTGCCACCACATTTGTAATTGAAATTTTTGGGGAGGCATCCAGCTTCAAGCGAGCGGAAAGATAGAAAGGCAGTCGTTCTCCGCCGGGGCCCCCGACGCATCGCGCCAGGTCTGCTCTGAGTGCAAACGTAAAACTAATATCTGTCGTAGGTATTGTTGTTAGGCGCTCTGTGTAACACTTATCCTTTCTGCTTTTTGGTGCTAACAGGTTAATGGGATTTTCCAAAAATTCAGAAGACCTTACTGATGTGAGAAATTGTAAGCACAAAACTTGCTTTAAGCCTGAAGGTTTCTCTCCCTGCATATCAGTAGCAGATTCCATATATACCATCAGAAATTTTGAGACTGAGATAAGGAGGCTCGACTGAAAAGCTTAATCCAGCCGCCTTGTCAAGGCCTAAAGGGTAATTGAAGAGCGGATAATTTAAGCTGCTGGTCGTTTTATCAATATAATTTAAATCCTGAAACTTGATGCGAGGTGCTGTGAACTACCTTTTTAATGGAAATAAATACGACTAGAAAATAGGCTTTATGCACATGCTGTACTGAAACAGTACGCGTACTTTACGAAGGAAAGGTTTCTCCATATTTCAAAACTAATTTTCGATTGAGAGCCCAAAAACAATGCAGTGATTATGTTGTCTACGAACTTGTTAAAAGAATATAGCGCGTGTAACCTTGCACCTTGGGTGAGCAGCGCAATGTCAGTCTAATAAAACCAAAGTGTTCGTCAGAAAGAAGACAGACTCGCTTCCCAACTCCAGTTAAAATTTTGATTCAACCTCAGGGCTCACTGTAGTTGTCTCGTCTATGGAAAAGAGTGCACTTAGACAAGCCACATAGGCAGATTTCCGACTGCGAATAGTGTACAAAAATACAGGAAATGCGTTTGATACTTACTGCCCGCCAAATGAATGTGATCAGCCAATGCTGGTGCACTCTGATATTCATCCAAACAATTGCAAGGTTCTGCCCTCTACTCGTGAGTGCTGGGCAAATAGACGACCATATGTATGACATTATGGTCGCAACCAAAGCCTCTGATGTTCCACCAATAATGTTGTACCACCCGTCCGATAACAACCTCCTGCACAATAGAACCAAAGTGCTCCCTGTTGCTCTAGGATTTGTCACTGCCTCAGAAGATCAAATACTGTGCGAATACAGGACGTACCTGAGACGCCATGATGTGGAATGTGGAAAGTACATAAATTATTATATTCAATT
This sequence comes from Amblyomma maculatum, assembly GCA_023969395.1. Lineage (NCBI taxonomy): Eukaryota > Metazoa > Arthropoda > Arachnida > Ixodida > Ixodidae > Amblyomma > Amblyomma maculatum. The sequence continues at coordinate 726,250 of JAJIZL010018870.1, read as the reverse complement.
AGGTTTTGAGAAAAAAGCAGTGTTCTTGTTTTCTACGTGGCACAGCGTGCACAAGCCTACGAGATACCTGCTTGAAAGTATAGTGGGAAGCGATTCTCTGAACCTTTTATTCGTTCCAGCAATGTCACATGAACTCGCTCTACGAGAGTTTGGAAGAGCTGTATGCCAAGTTTTCAGTGTCACCGCTGTCGGCATCAACGCTCCCGATGACCGGTTCCGGAGATGTGATACCAGGAAAAGTGTCGCTGCACTGGGGCTATTTTCTCAAGTAGGACCAGAGAGAACATTCCCAAGAGGCCACAGATATAATGCAATTGTGTCCACCACCAGTGGCATCAAGGCGGACATCAGGGCGAAGCCAGAAGCGTTGGCCCTGATCGACGCATACAGGTCACTGAACAACACCATTGACACGATCGAACTTGGTGACTGGCAAGATGTAACGACCAAGCGCGTGGACCTAATGTTTGTTCCTCTCGGTATCGCTGCATTCAGATAGGGGACATATTTGCGCATGCGCAGTATTCTCCAGCACCACTGTGTATTTTCACTTCCATGAGGAGCGCTGCCGAACTCAACTTCATGGACTCGTGGGCATCGTTCTTTTGCTTCGCAGCTGCCCTTATAGCGTTGGGAGTCTTGCTTATGTTACATTTCCACAACCGCTGGCAACTTCTATACAATAGTCGGCAGCGACCCAGCAATTCTAGACTCTTTCTTTTCTTCACTTCTACGTTTCTTATGAAGAGCCTCCCGACATAAATAGCAAATTGCCCATGTTTTCGTGGCCTGGCTGCAGCCATGTGGTTCCTTGGAATGATGGCGCTAGGAAATTATGTTCAGTCAAGTATCACTTTCGCCTGCAGCGTCACAGTAAGGTTCAAGAGCATTAATTCATTCGCGGAAATGAATCGCAAGATTAGAAGTGGCAGCGTATGTCCATGTATTAGCAAAGAGTGGCATGGCCACCTGACTAATATTCGCCGCTTAGCATTTACAAACAATTTTGCAATGCTCTTAGAATGGCAAATGTATTGTGGCCAGGGATACATAGTCAAGATTGACATCTCTGAATGCTACTATCGAACAACGAAATGCACACACGTTGCCCTTTCAATATGCACTGACGACGAAATTGCGGTTGCTGCACAATAGGACCTTGTTCCGACTGACTACCACATGACTATGATGCAAGTGCCTGCAGTCCACAATCTCCATCCCCTAAGGTAAGCCGGAGCTTTCTTCAAGACACAGTAGGTGATTTATTTGACTAAGCATGAGGATACAAGGTTCGATGAAGTGATGAGCATTGTTTACCCGGATTAATCATGCCTTATTTGCCATCTCTGAATAGCTGCAGAAGGACGTGCCCGTCCGTTGCTCCGAATAAGTTTCCAAGGTGCCTTAACAGTTTAATTTATTTCCCTAAAGAAACAGGGAATCTTACCTGGTTTGGTTTGGGCCTCTATACTAAGGTTTTTAAAGTAGAATTGCACAATGTGACCCTCCGTGTTTAGGTGTTATTACCAAATCGGCATTAATAAACACCATACGCAACATGACTGAGGTTGCAGCGGTACCCTAGAAAATCGTGTTGTATCAGGCCTCGAAATGAGGCAAACGCTTTGAGAATAACGCTAGCATGCCTTAAAAAGGTGTTTCAAGAAATAAAAACAAAAAACAACAACAAGGCATTGCTTCGTCTACACTGAAAAATGGTGGTCGCTGTCAGTGTTCCTGCTCTTCAGTACTCACATTTCGACTCAGATTATATGATGCGCTTCCCTTGCAAATAATTACGAATACTTATAGAATGCTGCAAATTCGCTTATCGGATTCTTGCAAACCTTCAGATACGAACTTAGACAACTCTCTCTTATTACTTTCAAGCATTCATACAAAGCTATGAGTAACAAGTTTGAAGCAGTAGTAATATACTCGCCTCGAGCTGTGCGGCACCGCAAGGCAGGACATAAGTATAAGTTAGGAATTTTCAAAGAGCAGCCGTTGCTCATTTCGATACGCAGGTCATGTTGAAATGCGTAATAAACTAAACTTCACTGACAACTGCAGTCGTACACGAATAACAGAGCGCGGGTAAAGGACGATGGAACACTACTGAGGGTTGGAAGGAAGAGTTGAGCTCCTCCTAGAGGGCAGCTGTAATTTAACTCCTGTCGACCATCAGAAAAATAATTAATATGGACGCCGATCTAGAATATATTTTTCAGTGTTATGAGGATCCAAGCCGCAGTATTATTGTTATTTTCCAGTCTACAGCGATAAATGAACCATGAGGAAACTCTAAGTGCAGGTCTTCGAACTGAAAGAAAGAATATTAAATAGAGTTGTTTACCGTGTGCACTGCCATGGCTGGGGTGGCGTCCTCTACCGTTGAGCTCAGCGAGCGAACTGCGTAACTGCTATGCCACTGCGGCTAATTCGGCGTATGTTTAATGCATTGTTTTGAAGCCATTACTATACTCTGGGTGCTCTCATTAGGCCAAATTACGCTGTGGGAAGCATCCAAGCAACGATCGCCGATGTTAGCCTGCGGTGCATAACAGCTTTGCTAGGATTGTAGAAGTACCTCTCCTCTTATTTTAGTGCCGACATGAATACCGTGAAACATGTGCATGCAGATACCAGCACCGTCGTCTCGTTCTGGGCGTCGCAGAAGGAGGGCTCGCTGTCCCTCATCGAAGACTGGCAGCGATGAGGAACACGACTAGGATTGCCGACGGAACGTACCCGCTTTATTTCTACTTCGTGGTGTACATGCTAGGTTGTATGTTGTCATGGGCTGCTCTCGCATGCGAGATTTTTATGCGGTCACACTTGAGAGTGCGTTTATCGAGAATGGCTGAAAGGCTGACCAACAAAATCTCAAAAGACAGACAGAGCGCATAGCGACAGTAACTCTCATGACAATGATATAACAATTGTAGGAGGCACTTAAACCCATTAGTTTCTCTCCCTCAGAAGTTTTTGCACGCAGTAGAGAATGGAGTGGTTGGTTAGCGCTCTCGGCTTCTGTTCAGAAGGTTAGGAGTTCGTTTCCCAGTGGAGCATAATATTATCTTAAAGGTTAAATTCTGGTCTGGTTTGTTATGTGGCTTGTTTCGGATTGGCTTTGAATCTGTCTCCTTTTACCCGCCTCTTCGGATGTCACTCGGGGGCAAAGAAACAATTTTGACTTGAAATATTTTGTTTTCACCATCACTTTAAGCTCGCAAATGTGAGAGCGGTAGTCGCAGTACTATTGTGCAGTGCAGAATCTTCTAAGAGCAGCGACGTGGGCAACCTCATGAGGTCGACCTCAACCTCAAAATGACCTCAACCTCACGGAGTGAGGTGAGGTTGAGGTGAGGTTGGTGACAGCTCGAAATTGTTTGAGTGAGGTCACGAAATTGGACCTCAACCTCACGCGTGAGTTTGAGGTTGGGTGAGGTCGTCATTGTGTAAGGTCGAAATTGTGAGGTCCAGGCTTTTTGCTGTTGCCGCGGCTTTCTTCGAAGAGCGCCCCTTTTGACGCGGAGCTCGAGCGTACTGCCACGGTGTGCCCGCCGACTCTCGGTGTTTGGTTACCCCCCGTTCGGACGACCGGATGCCGCAGCCCCTGCCCAGCTTTCGGCATTCCACCGTAATGTTCGCAGCCCGAGGACGCTTCCCTCTGGTCTTCTTGGAAGGATATATATATTTTTTTTACTTCACGAACTACTCATGCCCCCCGCCCGTCACCCCCGCTTCCTCTGACTTGTTTGTGCAGATGCTTGCCGCAGGCTCAAACACCCAGGAGCGCGCAAAGCACGTAACTCAAGTTGACCCAGGGCGCTTTTGTCGGATGCCGCAAAGAAACAAGCAAACTAAAAAGCGAAGCAAATCGTCTTTGCGCAGACGACGCGGAGCAGAACTGTTTGTCGTGTGCATGCCCGTTTCCAGGCGCGAACGTCACGACTGTTGCCTTACATTCAATCCCGCTGTACATTACACGGAAACTTAACAGAAAATGGTGCAGCGAAATTGTTACAGGACGTGATACTGACAGATAAAAAAAAGGAAAACATGAACAAACCAGGAAAATCGGCACAATACCATCTGAGCATTTTATTGAAGTCCTCCCTTTCGAATTGTACGTCATCGTTCTATATTCCGGTCCTGTAAATTTATATTCTTGTATTCTCCAGAGCAACCTCTCTTTGGTCTTGTGCTGCTTGTTTCTTCTAACAGATTCACAGGTGGCCCCGAACAACTGCAATGGGACGAAGGTACTAGCGTTCCTTACATACCCAATATAGCGGTAAAACATGCAAGAGGATGAAACGGACGGCACAGCTTATAAGGCGCAGCTGGTATATAGGAAAGAAGCCTGCTCATGTTAACTATTTGCCGAGATAGAAGAGACAAAAAAATTATATGGGGCTTGCATACAGTATAGCCCAATGAAAAAAAAAATGATTTCGCTCTGCTAAGGCCCTTTGATTCTCTCTCAAATTCTTGTGAAATCAAGCAATGCAGGAGGAAGAAGGAGAGTAAGGGACTCTTAACTTCATAATATCAGGTTTCTCTTGAAATCTCTTATTCGGGCGCAGAAAAAAAAAACAGAAAAGCGTTCTCCTACATGTTTTTATGAGCTAGAAAGTATTGAGATGGTTTCCGGCTCGACATATTGGTATCTAGACGGACGAATTGGTGTGGCGAACTGAGCGTGTCTCTTTTGTGCTCCCGTCTGCTCGAGACGGACAAATCAATCGGATGAAACTTTTTGTGGCTAGATGTCGGAATAATTTTTTTAGACATTTGTTTTTTTTTTTTTCTTTAAAAATCAATTTAGATACACGTGAATGAAGCCAATTACATGCTAGCACTGAGAAATGCAGTACTAAGTCTATGTCTCAAACCTTCTACACGCTCTGGGAAGCGCAGTTCTCTTCTGTTTTTAGTGTGCGACATTTGTTATTACTTTCGTCAACATGGTATTTCTTTATATATATTTTCTTGTATATCAATTAAGTTCTTACACTGCCGAAAAGAGAACAGGCTTCTTCCCTCACATTAGGCTGTTTCTTTGGCACCTTTTCAGAGGCCTATAGCACAACCCTCCTTTCCAATTACCGGCGCGGTCATTTAGTTTTTTTCTTTTTCTTTTGCAAGTATTGGGAAGCGCGATCTAGTCTCTGAAAACGGAGCTGGAACACATACGCCACTGCCTTCTGGTATGTATTGCTGACAGTTCGGCATTCACTGCATGAGCAAAACCAGATGCCATGGAGACGGACGGCGAAGGGAGGAGCGCGTGCACAGCAGGGGGCGCGGTCCCTCCGGGCTGCTTGCTCGCCTCCTTTCTGTTGTTCTTGTCTTTATTTTACGTTTATGTGCTGTAACTATACGACACTAACGGGGAAACGGTTTCTCTAGATTCACGTACGGTGCATGCGGCGAAGCAGCTTCGGAGATACCACCATGCAATTTATTAGTTCAGTCTTCAAAGGAAAACAAGTGAATACCACAAAGAAGCTCGTCTCAGAATTGTTGGCGAAATGACATCCAGTATTCAGTTCGGGCGTACAAGTATTTATATCGTGTGTTTTGTTTTATTTTAGGCGGGTGGGAGTTGGACATTTTGCTCCGGCGAAATTTGACGGGCGAGCCGATGTTCGCGACAGCAAAGTTGTTCACGTTTAACCCTCTTTCCTAGCAGTTCCGACCCTTGTAATTTTTTAATATAAGCGTGGTTTTCGAAGAAGCAATTCCGCCAATTCTTGCAATACGCCACGGGATCACAGAATTATAAACAAACGCCCAGGAGTGGCCGGTTGGGACCTCATAAGATAAACAGCATTCCTTTTCGAAATTTTCTGAAGGTTTATTATTTTATGATTAATTGGTGTTTTGCTGTCTTTTCCTCTTTGTTTGTTTTGTTGGGGATTTAGTCTTCACAAGTCGTTTCATGAGTGGCTATTATGGAAAATTTTTGCCCCGTTAAATGACATCCGGTAATAATGGAGGACCCGAATTATGGACAGTTTTCTGGGGGCGAAGATTTTTCAATGTATTTATGCCTCGTTAATATAGAAACTCGCTCTCTGAACAATGGACAGGGGATGAATGCACACAGCCTATTCGGCCCATGTATTTTTGTCTTGTTAGTATGGACATCGTTTGAAAAAAGCAGGGGAGTCCGAACGGAAGTTAAAGGGTGCGCAGGCCGGGAACCTTTGCGACAGCCGATACGGTCGGATGCCTGAACTAGTCCTGTGGAGTTGGAAAGAACCAAAGCGGGCGTGTCGTCGTTTTAGGAAGGGAGGGGGGGGGGAAGGGGGCGCAAGAGCGGAAAGGAAGGGAGGAGGAGGAGGAAAGGAGGGTGGATGGCAGGGATCTTACACAGCAAACCAAGGGTCAGCTAACTAAAAAAGACCCCAAAAGGAGGAAACCGGGAGATTTCTGGGTGCAGCGGCAGCGTCGCAACTAGAGGCCGCAGTCGGGAAAATAGCAACATGTGGTCGCAATAAATTCTGCTGAACGTGAACAGAAGAGAGGCCGGTAAAAGCGCAAGAAAGAAATAATTAGGAGAAAGACAAGCGCCAAAATTGGGGGTGGGAACTTAAGTTTTTCTATCCCAGAACCCAAAGTGTGTTCCACGAAGCCGTTAACGATTTCGGTCAGGGTTAAGACATACTCACAAAGTAGAGCGACAAAAGAAAGGCGACGAGCACGCAACCAGGACCGGGCGTCCCGTCCTGGACGCCCTTACTTCTCATGCTCCTGGTTTTCGGCACTGTTGCGCTGTCGAACAACCACATTTTGCACCACAGCGATCCGCATGTCGGTTTCGCCTTGAGTCAACGATGCGGCCTTGACAAGGCCGCATCGTAGTCTCTTCGGCTCTTCGTAGTCGGCTAGCCGTCGTTCTAAACTGTACTTCAGCTTGCAGTGTTTGTTTCATAGGAACACATACAAACGGCACTGGAAAGGGCTGTTTGATAGCCCTCTGTATAGTAGCCTGCCAACTTGACTCCCTCGCTTCCTTACAGAAACAGTACAAGGCAAGAAAGAGAATCAGAAGAACGGAAAGTCAGGGAGGTTAACTAGGGAAAAAGAATGCAAAGAAGCAGGAGCCTGTAACCCTCAACTTTATTCTGACTTTTGACATAACGGGAGTTAAATGCAAAAGAATGGAGCTTAACTTAGGCGCGAAGCGGGAAATCTGTGAATACAAGCGGCAAAAGCCATCTCAGTCAATCCAAGCTGCGAAAGACTGGACCCAAGTTCAACTAGGCCTCAGCCTCGCCAGGTCGACGGTATACCATCTATATATACTGCAGGACTCCGATAAATGGCTCAACGTCGGCATCGCAGCGAAAGCCACAGTCCGACAGCGCCCAGCACAGTTCGAAGAAATGGAGTCAGCCTTGTTAATGTGGTTCGGGAATGTGTACGCGAATGGTGCTGTCGTGAGCGACGAAATGCTTCAAGAGAAGGCTCGCTGCCTCGGCAACATTATGGGTGCTTCTCCTCCTCCGTCTTGATAGGTTTTACCTGTGATGACTTACGGAATTTTTGTTCAGTAAAACAGGGGGATGTTTACTGAGAAATATTATTCTGCGCTCTGTCTAGGCGTTACTGACTTCAGCTACTCAACAGGATGGCTGACAAGGTTTAAGAACAGGCAGGACGTTTCGGGTCGACGGATTTATGGAGAAGAGGGTAGCATCGACATCTCGGCTGTGTTTATATACCCAAATTAATTAAAACAGCAGCCATTAACTATAAATTTTTTCTCAATTTTATACTTTTCGTTTTTATTCATGACTCGTTATTATGGATAACTCGCTTTATGGACAGTTTTGGTCGGAAACCAAAGCGTCCATACTAAAGACGCACGACTGTATTCCTATTTTTTCCTAATTTAATGTATTTTGTCGCAAAACAATGTACAGTGTATTAGAAAAAAGCTCGGTAATCATCAATCGTTTTTTTTCGAATTAAGAAAAAGAGCAAGGATGGAAACTTGGGAGAGTTGGTGTCGGTTTTCTTGCCTCATAGCGCTAAACAGACAGGGACACAGCCAGAAATACGGGACGGGCGATAAAAAAAAAAAAAAAAAAAAAAAAACGCCCGTCCCGTGTGTCTCGCTGTGTCCCTGTCTGTTTAGCGCTATGTGGCAAGAAAAGCAAAAGAGCATATCGTCATTGTGGTCGTCGTCACTAGGGTCAACAGCACTTGTCTTTTCAGTTTATAGTAAGAACTGGCTTGTTTTATTTCTAATACGAATCTCATTCACGTGGGTCAGAGGGGATAAATTCTTTGTATTGCATTATGGGCCTATGCGTAGTAACGTGGTACCTATGTAGGCCTTAGATTGAAACCGACCACAAAAGGGTAAGCGAGGAGGGGGAGAGGATTGCCACTTTAGTGCAGAGTTGGACATGTAGTGTCCGGAGTTTTTCTGCTTTTATCCGGGATATTAATTGTATAAAATTAGGAGTAAAATACAGCCTTCATACGACAAAGTTCTGGCTAGCCTATATACCCTAGGATTACCGAGAAATGTATATTTGCTTTAAGTTACGGTTTAATTTAATGATTCTTTTTTTTTTTGAGGTCGAGCGCACGACCTCAACCTCACATTTTGAGTTTGAGGTGAGGTTGAGTGAGGTCGCCAATGGTCACCTGAAAAGTGAGGTGAGGTCGCCTGGGGGACCTCAACCTCAATTGATGAGGTTGAGGTTGAGTGAGGTCGCCAAATATTTTTTGAGTTTGAGGTGAGGTCGAGGTTTTTGAGGTCAAATGCCCACCTCTGGCAGCGAGTACATGTTTATTACATGAGCAGATGTTGTTCTATAGATATTTGTATTATGGACTCCCTTGGAATTGCCATATTATTCAGTGAACAGTCTTATGCACAGTCTTATCATGCCAACTACAACTCGCATCTGCACAGCTATCAAACCTAGACCCTGCTTTGTGAGAGCGACAGATGACGTACCAAGACACGCATCATTTTCTGCTAACTCAATCAAAAAGGCTTGTATGATTTCCTTTTCAATTCTTTCTTTTTGTTTGCCTACTGTTTCAATTCTCTAAAATAATGGTTTTGAACCTGTTTAGCACCCCCAACAATGTTGCGCAAGATTCCCCGGGTGGCTGATTTTCCCACAGTCAATATGATGTTTCAGGAGCCTCTTGTTATTACATCCCTCCGTTTGTCCTAAGTATTGTTTTCAGCATGAAATCGGGGTCTTATAAATGACTTCATTTTAACAAGCTATCAACCTTTCCTGATGCGAAATTTCACACTCCTTCCTTTTGCCGCGCTTGTCGTGCCCGTTGACAGATTTATAGAGGATTACAAACTTTTTGGTGCCCTAATTATTACCTTGACATTATGTTTGTTTGCCACCTTCCTTAATTCATGGAACACTTTATGGACATACAGAAGTACAACACAGTGTTCTCTTCTTCCCTCTTCCCTCTGCTCTAGCGTTTTCCGTGTCATGGCTTTCAGTAGCTTCTCTGCCACAGACGCAATCTTACTATCGGGAAAACCACTGGCTATCAGCCAGGTTACTTGTCTGCATAAACTCTGCCATTTTGTGGTCTCAGGCATAGGTACGAGACTAGCTATGGTGTGGACCTTCCCTAATAGTTACACAGCTGTGGCATGAACCGGGACTGCAATCTTAGGACCTTTGTCTGAGTGGACTGTACCTTGCTTGTTAGAGAGCTCCCATACATGTTGATATGTCCCTTGTTTTCGCTTGGCCTTTGCTGTTTTCTTGGTAATAAAGCACACATCCTCTGCCATTTCACTTCCCATAGGGATTCCGCGAGGTGGAAGTATCGCACCATCACTCTTATTTATCCCTCCCTTGTCTGGCAAGTAGTGCTTAAATCCACATTATCAACCAACCATCTGATCCCTGTGTTAGCATTGTTTTCAGAATTGCTTGCTTAACTTTTTTTTCCCAATCACCCAAGGCATTGACATTTTTTTTTGCTATTCGAGTATTATGCTTGAAATACTTATTTGGTAATCAAAGAAGGAAATAACAAGGCTTCTGGCTAAGAATACTATTTCCACTAGTAGTGGCAATTGTGTTCCTAAATTTGAGCAAATCTATAATGGTGTGCACAATATACACTCGCCAGTGTGCCTCACCAAACAACCTTCACTTTGCGACCTTTTGTGTGTTTACATCTATACAGGGTGCCCCTTACAAGTATGCAGTGTCTCTTTCATTCCCTGTTTATGAAGAAAACAAAAGTGATCATGTCTAAAGTGGAGGCGTGCGTTGCGTTTCGGAAATTTAGACAGAACCATGAGTAGATGTAATCGCTCTTTTTCAGCTCATTACTCAATTTTCACTCCATTTTCTGGTTCGAGCCCTAAAACTCGAATGAAAATCACATAGTTGGCAAGTTGCTTCTTTCCTCTTATTCACCAAGCCCAAGCGAGTAGGACAGGCCCGCTCGCGGCGGTGATAAAGGCCTCGGCGCACTTTACACGAAGCGTAGTGGAATCATTGGCCCAAAAGCCATCGCTGTGATCTGGTTTGAGAGGATACTTTCAAGGACAATTGAAATTCTTGCCGGCACATACATTTAGCTGGTGCCGTTATGCCGTGAGGAAGGCACCGAAATTCTGTACCTGATACGTATTTGTCATAGCTGATGGTGCCTACTCGCTCTAACGTATCATCATCAAACTGCGCGTCTATTTAAAGAATGGGTAAAAAAGATGCCGAAGAAATGATAGGTCTGGAGTGTATATACCACTATAGTGATGATTGATCGATTCTGAGTGGTGGATAGAGTGATTGGTTGACAGAGTGATTGCTTAGTAAAACTAGCACAGTGCATAGCAATAATCTCGTGTATGTGTCGCTGAATTTCAACGTATGTGGTGACCTGTGGCTGGTACTAGTGCGGCATCGTCGTGTGATGTACAAGATGCGTGTAATGGTGCGTGTGTGTTGCTGGAGGAATTGCTTATGTCGTGATGGGGGGGGGGGGGGGGGGGGCGCCCGATAGCTAGGAAAAATTTATAACATGGATTCCTATTGCTCCCGTGTTGTTTTAGGCAATCGTTTCTATCAATCTTCTGATATGTTTGCGCTGATGTGATAGCGAACAGTCACTGGAAATAAATGGGTATTCAGCACATTTGTTGCTACGGCAATCGCTCGCTAGTAGGTGAATAAGCGATCCCGTTAATATTTTATTCTTTACTTTCGCACCAATCTGAACTCTCTTCTCTGTTCACGCGAAAATGACAGAAGCCAAGTTGGAGATACAAAATCTGCTGAAAAAGACAAGTTGAACTCTAGTCTGTAAATAAGTTCCAATTTTGAAACTAGGGTTGGAAGCAAGATTTGGGGTAAGACTGGTTGAAATGCAGTTGGCAACGGGCAAATGGGGAAGATGCAAGGAAATAATTCATTTCAATTTCACGAACCTTGTCAGCCTAGGTAATACTAATAATGCATGCAGTTGTGTACACATGCCCCCGCACCGGATGTCTAATATATAAACTCATAATGTTTTGATCACAAATGTATGTCATGGGGAAGCTGGTTCGCTCCCTCAAAAGAGTTCGATAACTGGGCGCAGCTGCTTTAAATTCAACACCTGAATCTCTTGTTGGGACAGGGATACCTGAAACATTTCTTGTGTTCGGAATCATCAGAGCGTATATTTACAGTATCTTGTTCTTCAATTTCAAGTTTCACCTCTCGTATGTTGCAATGGCATCGATGTAACGCTAGTTTCCAATAAAAGCAGAATCACTGACTACGCTTCTAGCATCTTTTCTCGGGAAATTATACCGGGGGATCCAATAGAAAGCAGGAAAAGTTTTGAAAACAAAATGTGGTTCCGGAAAACAAGTAAAACTAGGTGAGGGCTCTATTGATTTCTATGCGCATTAGGCACTATTTTGTTTTCTGGAAGCCAACATTGGAGAAACTGATTTTGATAATTTTTTTTTCAGTACCTTGAAATGCGGGTAATATTTTCTCGCGTAAGGCGTTAAAGTAGTAAATATAAATAGCTTTGAACAATAATAGGGTGCTGCATTTCCACCAGCGTAGAGTTACGGAGCTTTTAAGGTCTAAGCATTTCTAGGCGCGTCGTACGAATACCCGTGCGCGATATTTGTGCGCAAGATCTGTCATAATCCGCGAGATTTTGTGAGGTGTGTTCTTGTCTACTGCTCCTGCAATCTCCAGTCCCACATTTTAACGCGTACCAACGAACATCATGCGATAGGAGCGATGGTGTACCGTCCGCTTACAAATTATATTATGTGTAGCACTGCAGCGAACGTCGATAAGAAGTAAACGATGAGAGGCAAATATTAGGAGGAGAAGGGTAGGCTTTCGCAATTCTCTTTTTAAGAGACATATAAGGGACCCTCTAATTTTCTTACCAGGTTCCTAAAACAGTCCACTATTAAAATTAAAATGCCAGAGGACAATGGTACAACTTCAGCATCCCACGATCGAGCGCAAGGAATAAAATAGCGTTTCTTGGAGCTCTCTCCTTAAACGAGGTTTTATTGAGCGCGGGGCAAGAGACGTGTCAGCATCTGTCACGCGCTACATACTCGCAAGATAGAATTGGAACGAATGTTCGAAACAGATTACGATGTCCTACTAGATAAGTCAAAACGGTCGTGATGTCATCGCCAGGTCACATCGCACAAAAATGATGGCCTTACTACTCGATTACTCATGTCGTGTAAAGATTCCTCAAGGGTAATTATGACATGCAAGAATTTAAAGTAGATCAAATGTTTTGGAAGGGAAGTATTGTGAAGTGTGAATCTAACGCATGAACCTAAGGTCTCGAGTTAATCATGCGGCCCCTAGGTCGCCGAGGTATTTTTTCCAACAGGCTATTTATTGCACGCGTTTATGGGCTTATGTGCTGCGCTTATGTTTATGTTGTAATAGGCGTCCTTGAACAGGGCGCTACGTCGTCAACAGTCAATGGAACGTTCTGCGATCAGTCATTGCACTTCTGTAAGTGCACGCACGAGCGTCGGAGAGAGAGCTTCGTTGTCGTTTTCTTTCCTGACCGTCACGCGCGTTGAACATGGTTGTCGTTCTCTTCAGAGCATCAGGCGCTGAACATATCAGAGCTGAATACCTGTTTTACAACTTTCCCCGGGCGAAAAGACGCCATCCTGGCGGATTATGGCGATGTGACGATGGCAGGGTCGTAGTAAGGCTTCAGGCGGTTACTGTGTACTATTTCACGATTTCGGTGACGGTGGTCAGTGGATGGCGTAAGGGGTTCAATGAGGTAGTTGACGGGGGATGTTTGCTTGACAATACGGTAGGGGCCCTGATACTTGTTCAAAAGTTTGGATGAAAGGCCGGGACTGGAGGAAGGCACCCATAGCCAGACCAAAGAGTGTACGGTGAGTAGGAAGAATTGCAGATTGATCTGGTGTGGTTTTCTGTTTATGTTGAGGAACTCAGTACAGACACAGTATAGTTAATTTGGTCCCATATAAATTGCGTATTTGCAGCAATAAAGAGCGTTGTATCATTCGATGAAATACATTGGCAACACCTTATAGAAGACATGAGAATGGTCTTTTTGGCAAAGCACAATTTAATCAGTGTGTTTCTTAGGGCAGGTTAAAGTGAGATGCTTTAGCGTAAGCTGAAATTAGCATATTGCGTACTCTCGTGAACACATCTTGCACCTTAAGACCAGAATAAGCAGGTCGACCAATATATATTATGAGCGTAATGAGGATTTGTCTTCGTCGAGTTGATGGAAGACTATAAAGACTCCCTGATACATCGGAAACGTCGCAGCAATGCAGCGCTCGAGTTGTGGTTGCCGATGGAAAAAGCCTACTAGCAGACTAGATATTACCACGAGAAAGTTCTCTTTCTGCAAGATGAGTGCAAGTTGTATGCGAATATAGCTTAGCGTCATGACCACAATGGATACCTCGGGTCAAAGGAAAAAGTAAAGAATACATCCTCGGCAAGAGATATTGTCACGTGGGGTGTCAAGGCCAATAACAACAAATGAAGTGTCCGGGAGGGTACTAAAGGGATTGACTGACTGACTGGGCAGACTTACATCCGCAAAAGGCTAAGCAATTCGGTGGCGGCGATAAATAGAAAGCATGCTTCGCGGTCGTCGATTTGCAAATATTTTGTGACACTCTTCAGCGCTCCATTTAAATATGCGAAGAAGCTTTTAGATAAAGGCCCAAAAGATGGCCACAGCAATCTGAAACATTAAGGAAACGACACTAGTGGTCGGAAATGTTCGAGATATAGCTCGGTGCATTTTGCGCGACAGAGGAAATGATAAAGCCGAGTCACGACGACACTGAGTATGAACAAGATTGTACCGTGTGTTACAATCACAGTGATAAGCCCACATGCATGCGGCTTTTGAAACAAAACACACAAAAAATGCTTTCAGTAGTTCCCTGCATTACTCCCAATTAAAAAAATATCACCTCGGGGCATCCCAAAACACAGGAAGGAAAACATGAATATTTGATATCAAAACATCGAATATCTTTAGTGCGCGTAATAGTGCTGCAGGTGTGCAACATGTACAATTTCTGTGCGCGCCCAGAGTTCTAGGGTGTGGTCTTGCCGTCGGGGATGATTGCGTAGTCCGTTTGAATGATACGTCGAAGGACTTTGTACGGGATGAATTAATGGCTTATGAGCTTTTAACTCAGTCCACAATGGCGAGTCGGCATCCAAATTCAGACTTGGCCTCTCGACTTGTACTCAGCGTCGCGTCGTCGTTAACTGTAGTGTCGGGCGTTGAATATATTGCTGCATACCATTCAAATCCTAATTTGTTCTTTTTTTGACAGCCGCCGGCATGCGGCCTTATCATTCTGATTCTGGTTCTCCGATTGATACTGTATTCTTTGTTTGTCCATGCCTGTAGTCACGAGACGTAGCTTTATCAATTTCTTTGTAGCGCAAGATGCGCCGAGATGTGTTTCGAACATTCGGGCCACTCGTGTGGGTTTGTGCAATGTTGCAAGTTGTGCTGCTCCCTATTTGTGGCTTTGTTTAGATGTTTCTTCGGCACCTTTAAATAGAGCGTTGACGGGTCCGACGGGCATGCGCAGATCGACAACCGCTGATCACGATTGCTGCTATATCGCCGCCGCCGATTGATTAGGTCTTTTGCGGGCGCAAGTAAACCCAATAAAGAGTTTATTCCAGTGAAGATCAAGCATCCTCATTTTTTGACAATCACATTGTCACCATGCACTACGTGACATCTGGTGGAGGTGCTGCCCCTCGGCATCCGGCCTACCCGTTCAACCGAACACCTCAGCATCGTTCTTGTCACCCTGGGCGACAAGCTTGCAAATCACCGAGTGAGCCGCCGACTACAAGGGCAGCACTCCGAACACGGTTTGATGCTGGGCTCCATTTCACCCAGAAGAAGGCCCCAACATTGACAATTGCCCAGTCTGCAACACCGGTTGTCTTCATGCCGCCCCGAGAGCCCTCATTTTCCAAGGACTGCCCACTGCAGATACGGAAGACAGGCTAGACCTTTTTCGATCACGTGGCAGCTTTTAAAGGATAGAACGACGCTTCGAAACTCAGGCAAGTGTACTTTGCTCTTCAATGACCTGCACGTATCTGGTTCTAAAATAAAAAAAACTTTAAAGTACTGGGAGACATTCAAAGAGGAGTTTTAGACGGCTTTCGCAAGTTCCTCCGAACAGAAAGAGCCCAGCCCTCCTTCAATCAAGAATTCAGTTCCCAAATGTGTCTGTCCTCGTTTACGTCGAGGAAATGAAGCGCCTTTTTCACCGCGCTCACCCAGACGTAACGGAGAAAAAAAGGAAGCTGTTAATGAGATCTGTAAAGGATTCGCTTTTTGCAGGGCTTGCAGGAATCCGCCGACAACAGTGGCTGAATTCGAAAAAGAAGGGTCGTCCATCGAGAGGCCTATTAGGTCCGCATGCGCCAATGCAGTCGACTACTTGAAGTGCTGCACGCAAGCCCCTGCGACGGATCATTTACAAGCGAAGAGAGCCTGCGAGACCTTATCCGCGAGATTCGGGAAGAGCTGCGCCGGATGCTTCTATCATTCTAACTCAAGTCGCGACACTTGCGAACGTCGTCCGTGAAGAAGTGCAGTAGGCGCTTGATAATCCTATCTTGACGGTTATAATGCAGCAACCCTAACCTATGACCTACGCCGCTGCTGCACGCCGTTATACCCCCTAACGGGACACACCCAATCCGCCGGAACGCGAACAACCTCCACCCGAATCTCCGCTCCCACCTGCCAGTCTACGAACGACCCTCAAACCTCAGAAAATGCGACGCCTGGAGGACGTCTAACACCCGACCACTATGCTTTCATTATGGAGAGGTTGAACACATGTTCCGTCACTGTCCCTAGAGGCGTAGCGGCCTGTGTGGTTTAGCCATCGACGCCCCACGTCCCCATCCGGGTCAGCGACCAGAAGAAATCGACGACTTCCTTCGGAGGGCAAAGAACGCGTGGCCAAGACGTCTGTACCGCTCCCCATCGCCGTACAAATCCCGATTTGCGTCGCCGGGCTGCGGTCACGTGCAAGGAAGGTCTTGTAGCCCCCGTAAGGAAAACTAAAGGCAGAAATATTAGAGGTGAGGTCGCTCAACAGTGAAAAACCGAAGATCACCCGCCTACGACATAGACGACGACACCGGTTTACAACGACGCACCTTATGAATGCTACCTAGATGATCCCGTGCTCAGGCTTTATAGGTACCGGCACTGCTACGTAAGACAACAACATCGACAACACCACCAGAGTGTAAGCCGACACCGCTGCCCAGCGAAGTGAAAACGGTGCGCCCCAGCCGTGACCTCAAAAACTACGGAGCCGATATCGGACACCAAGGCCCACGTGCAATGCGACGAGGTGAACATGAGACCTTGACTTTGCGGTCGGAAGTCGCACAGCCCCGGTACTTGTAGGCACCGCCGCTGACTATTGGGTTATCAGTGGACCGTTTGCCTTCCTGGCCAGGAAAGTAACGACTGTTTGAGAGGGCCCGCTCATTCGCACAGCTGGCGGCACAGTGTCGAACCGGAGCCTAACCGGAAACCGGAACCAAACCCATATTATAGCCTGGAACAGCGACTGAACCGTACTAGATTTTTTTAGCCAACTTGAAACTGAACCCGAATCGGAACAAATCGGCGGAACCATTCTGAACCGGTTCGCGGTACTGTTCCGTCCCACTTTTGCTGGCAACTTACCTTCTTTATTTCTTTTATTGGTGTTTGTAAGGCGCTGCCCACGCTTATTTACAAAGCACCACAGCCCAACGTAATCCGCCCAACTTTATTGAAAAATTGTCTCTTTGCAAAAAGATGAAAAGAACGAAGGAGTGTAATTGCCATATGCAAGTTCCAATCTATTTTTTCAGGCTACTGTTTCGTGCCGTAATCTGGTGGCCACTTCGATGATCATTGGCGCCGCTCCCAAACTTTTCCCATTCCAAAGCCTTCCTAGGCAGGGAAATAATACCAGATAATTCGTAACTTGAGTTAAACATTTAGATAAATAAATATATGGCTATGTAGAACTTCATAACAAAAAGACGAATTTGTTAAATACAATATTGCAAAAATAATTTTATTTTTCTATCGTTCGAGGACGTCGTAATGAGTCACATGGCACGTGTATAGAAGCCTTATGTGATGAGACGCAGGCAGATGCAATTTAGTTGGCCGAGACTTCAGAATGATAACCTAACGCTGATGGTGGGAGGCGGCCTTGAGCAGCATTTACCGGTCTGTTCCTCAGTTGTATCTGTACATAGCACTGAGATGAATCCATAAATGAATTTGCCTTCTCTTCCTTGTGTCCCTAGCGACGACTGCTTGTTTTATTCCTCTTGGCAAGTTAAACAAGGCCAGAAATGAAGCTTCGAAGTTCCAATGTGAAGACTGGGTGGAGCAAGGAACAGAGGGAAATTACTAGAAGAGTACTAATTCAGAAGACCTGTTTTGTGTGTTGTTGACCGTAGAACCACGGTGCCCAAAATAATGCGGTTCACCGCTTCCTCCACCATCAGTGATGCGATTACCCAACGTCGCACTGAAAGCTAGAAGTAAAGTTTTGAGAGAAAACGTAACTAATCAGAAACGTGGTCTATGGGCTGCGCGGTGACGAGGTAGTCGGGACGAAAATCATGAAAAGCAGTTAGAAGGACGAGGTCAAGCGGAGCTAAAGAGCCTGCGGTTAAGATCTAAGAAAAAAAAAATAGAATAGACGAAGGAATGGCAGTATTTATGCAGTCAGTGAACTTCAAAGTGATACCCTCGATACCACATTACATTGAGCTTCGAGGTAAGGCGACCGCAAAATGGCATTTGGTCACCACTAGGAAGCGTTTTCGTAGGATCGCCAGTGGCGATCAAGTACCCCTACAGGTAGCAGTGGAGTCTCCTTCTAAATGCTTACAAGCTGAGTATGAGCTTGAAGCGTTTCATATACAAAGATCGCATGCAAGGACCCAGAGATAGCCGCTGTTTTTTGAAAATAGAAGTAGAGAGCTTTCTCTACGCATTTGAAAAGGTGTCCGTAATAGGTGAAGACGCGTGTGTTTTGAAATTCTCCAAGGAGAAGACGTTGCAGCGCCCAGAACTGTATTCGCTAGCTACAGATAGCACTTGCTGTGCCATCTATACACATCAGGGCCGAGAGAGGATTTCCATGGACTAAAGGAGTAAAGTGTATCCCCTCTACTCATGTAACCAAGATCGCTTCAAGGATCCTCGATAATGTCCTCTTCCTTCGGTCTTTATATTCTGGGAAATAAAATGTTGACAGCATTTACAGATCACATTATAAAATATCTGAGAGGGGCGATTATGTCATGTCATGCTTGTAAATATGCGACTAAACACAGCAGCCTAGCCTCAAAGTGGTCTAGAAGAAGGTATACAAGTATAACGCATCCATGCTGACAATCATGATGCGCCCCAAGACAGTGGCCGCATCGCGTCACGACGACAGGAGTGCGACAATCAGTTGGGTAAATACAATAATGATTCAAACCGCAGTACGTGATTGAGACTTTTATCAGTACGCTTTTGGAGCGCTTTTGGGTGTCTGCGCCTCGCCTTCATAGAAGCGCGAAATGCAAAGGCGTCTGCGTGCTGGGTGCTATAGTCACAGATATGGTACATATATTGTACTCTTGGTGTAGATCACTATATTAGTCTTGGGGTCTGTACATAGTTCGACCTTGGTCTGATTTCAGAGTTCTTTAGTGGAAGCCGGAAGAAACAATGTACACGTAGTAAAACAGGTCTCGCTCAAAAACTAAAATTGCAGTGAAATTTTCTGTACCCAGAAACAGCAGGAGAAAACATTGTTTTCTTCTAACATTCGGCGACTGACACCTTTATTCCTTTATTTGGTTGTGTGCCAATTAGAATATTCATATTTTTCTCATCCTGCTCTAATCGTCAGTCACCCATAAGAGAAAGAGAGAGAGAAACCTTTATTGTCCAAAAGTGTGGGCCGCAAGCCTGGACCAGGCACGGCCTCACTTCACTAGATGTGTGACAGTCCAAGTCGCGCTGCAGCACATCCGCGGCCCGCGTGATGGCGGTCTTCTGCCGATGGGGGCCGTCGCGCGCAGTAAGGAGTTCCATTCCTCCCAGGGGAAGAGCTCCGAGCCCGGCGGGAGAGGATCAGCAGGGCACATTATCAGGATATGTGTTAGTATAGCGGTGGGATGACATCACAAGGAACAAGAGGGGGTGAAGGCACCTGGGTGCATGCGAGATAGTAGGTAGGGAGTGAAAATTATCGTGGCAGTAGGCCATCTTACTCGCTACACTGAAACATCACCGTTACCTTCTGCCTGCGCACGAGACGTTGCTTTGTTTCTGCTCAAGAACTTGATTCTTCGCCATGCTAATCCCAAGAAACTACTCAGCGACCGCGGACGCGTGTTCTTGTGCGACGCTCTTGATGCCCTACTGAAAGAATGCCTCGTAATTCCCTGCACCGCTACTTTTTACCACCCTCAGATGAATGGCCTGACAGAACGCTTAAACCATACTCTGAATGGCATGCTGGCCATGTACGTCAACGACACTCATTCCAAGTGGGACCAGTTTTTTTCCTTCGTAACCTACGCGTACAACACTGCGACATATACCACTGGATTTTCTCCCTTCTTTCTTTCTTACGGGCGCGAGGCAACCTGCACAATGGACGCGCTTTTTCCCTACCTCCCTGATGTTTCTGAATCGACGCCACTCTTGGACGCCGCCCAGTACGCAGAAGAATGCCGTCAGCTCGCTCGTTCGCTTACAACAGAAAACCAGTGGCAACAAAAACAGCACCGTGACACCGGCGAGGCTTCTTCATATGCACCTAACTCCCTGGTGTGGCTCTGAGTCCCTGCCACAACCGCCGGCCTTTCAAAGAAGCTTCTAACTCGGTATCACCATCCATGCCGAGTCCTCCAGTAAACGTCTCCTGTCAACTACGTAGTTGGGCCTGTTACGCTCTCTGCGGACATGCGTCGCCGTGGACGCGAAACTGTTCATGTGAACCGAATAAATTTCTACTACGATCCGTCGGTCCTTTCTCCTCCATAAGTCGCCAGGATGGCTCCTGCTCTACCCGGGAGGAACCTGTAGTGTGGTAACCTTCGTCATCATAGCCACTGGCATGCATCGCGCGCTGGCGCACTCGAGGACGAAGAAGTGGTTGCTGTCTGTGTGATTCACTACGCCTGACGCTCCTCTGCGAGTTCATCCTGAGCGGCTGGGTCCTCTGTGCCGACAGAATAAACACTCCACTACACCGCATTTAGTTGTTACACACGCTGCTCGGCCGTCTGTCCTTTGTCCACCTTTCCGCGACGTACTTCCAACCCAAATATAGGGTTAAACAAAAAAGGCACCAAGAAAAAACCAAAAAGGCAGACAGGAAACTGGACAATAGTACAATAGCATTATGCTTCCCGTTGTTTCGTATTCAGCAGCCTCAATTTCTTCTTGCTCCTTTGATGCTTGGACTAGCAGATTGATTCCACAACTCAAGCGAAGTTATATGGCAGTTTTGGCTCCCCTACTCTGCAGCCAACAGTTGTGGCAAGGTAGCTTACTAAAATGTGTGTACGTTTCTATTCGGATGCCTAAATCAGAGCGCCTCAATCATTCAGACCATGGATGTATTACTGGCATCTCACCCATTAGTTGTGCCGGTGACCAGGTTTCAAGCTAAAGTAGGATGCTCCGGTGGTGTAGATGGGGACAACAATTTTTTTTGCCACGTTCTGTGTATGAAACTTTCCTGGTTGCATGATATATAACCTATTCTCTATTGACTACACTCTGCCAGCCACTAGGGGAATATTTCAGGTGGAAGAAATGCTATTTGGGAAGAATAGGCTTCGGCACGTTTTCGGGGCCATTAATTCCAGTACGGTATAAGAGCCACTTGCCCTTTATTTAAAGCGCAATACCTTTTTACCAGTTGGTGGAGCAGCTTATGATTGTTATTTTAATCCATTGTGTGAAATGTATCTTTCTTAGAGTGTAGCGTATCTTTGGTACATGTATTAAATCATTTTTAATATTTGGAGTTGCTAACTCCTTTGTAAAGTTCTTTTGTTTGTGCGTAGTTTGCAGAGACTTTCTTTACCTTATGCTTATGCAATTTGTATGAACCGCAGTGTTTGCGCTTATTGCTAGTAAGTTTCATTGTTTTGAACGTGTTTTTACAATGCAGCTAAAAGTCGTGCGGTCCACATCAAGCTACGGCGGTCTTCTCGCAGAAAGCTGCGAGAAGGCCACAATATGCATGTGTGTGGAACATGAAGCACAGACGCTAACAGCAAAACTGTCGAGTATATGATCTCATGATTTGCCCAGGAATTAAAAAGACTGCTTCACAGCAGTTATTGTGCATGGCGTCTGTGCCAGGCAACAATGTTTGCTTCTCAACCATATATAGTGGACCTAATAACACTGTTAAAGACTAGAGCATATAAAATGGGAGGAAAATAGTGCTATTTACATTGTACAGGTTTAGAGCTTGGAGGTAGCATAGTGCTGTACTGCATGACTCAGAAATAAAATGATCCTTTGTTAATGATTCCAAACTATGCATTTTCAGTCTTTACAATGACATTTTATGCAAAATTCTGACCAGACATCTATCTATTGCTTACTAAAATCCTAAATGTGCCCAGCTGTGATGGTGCAGTAGGCAGGGCGCTCGACTACTGTGCTCAGGGATGCGGAATTGAATTCCACCAGGCGGCCGCTTTTAGATGCTGCCGAATAGCAATGCACTCGTTTACTCTGCGATGTCAGCGCACGTTAAAAATACCTGGTGGCCGAAATTTCCGGAGCCCTCTACACTAAGGCGCATTTCATAGCCTGAGTTACTTTAGTACGCTAAACACCCCAACCATGGGAAATGTCTGTACTCTATTCACTATTGCTTAAACACGAATCGGAATGTGAAGAAATATTTTATACAGACATGGCTATATGTAAAAGCATTGAGTTGAGATGCACGCGATAGGCATCACGTTGCATCAGCTCCCTATCAATGAGTGCCTTATGCAGAGTGAAGCCGGCAAGCTCCTACATTCTATTACCTAGCATTTGATTAGTACATAGGTGACACAACTCGCATAAACGCCATCTAAGAGAGGCCGCTTTGTCTTTCGCAGTAGTGATTATATTATATTGTGTGAATATTTGGTGTGAAGGTGCTGCAGTCTATAGGCATCTGAAGACTTGTTTTTAAAATATCCTGCAAAGCATTATTCAGCATAGTTCTTTCAGAGCTACTTTGGCACTCCACGTCATCACTCGGTGGAGGAAATATATTTATTTTTGAACCGGGCCTTCAGTATGGTAGTTCACAAACTGTTAGGCTGCCAAAGACGGCGCTCTTCGAAGCTCAGTAATGGGCCTATCCATGTTTTTAAATGGTTAATGGGTCATAATTTTGTTCATTAAAGTCCCACGCAATGACCCAATCTACACAAGGTTTAAATCTGTAGGACATATAATGCCAATTTTTAAATCAAGCATATTTGAGTACCTCATGTACACCACTGATTGCACCTGATGGACTTAAGTTTGGTTTCTGAACTTAAAAATAATTTATGCAGGCAAGCAGGCTTCATGGCAGTTTATACAAGACTATAAGTTTGTTGCCAACCTTCTCTGCATTCCATAAATCGTTGAGATAACCAGCTCCATTCTTTCAAACCTTTTGCTGTTCGTTTTGTTAACCACGGCAAAAATTTGCTTGACCGAAATTGTTACATTAAGTGACGTACTACCGCGCTAAAACACACTTCCAGACAAATATGGTGGCTTTCTTATGGAGGTAACAGCAAAGCAAAAGCGCCCCTGGGCTGTGCAGCTTGAGTGGACGTCAGAAAACCCGAGGTGGTCTAAATTGATGGGGCATTCCAGTTGTCTCAAACGCCTGTGTTTCTTTAGGACCTTAAAATCGCACAAACCGAACAATACATTTTTTCTGCCTGAAATTACTGCGCAACGGGGGCCACGACGGTCGATCAACACAAATAAATTGAATGCGTGTATGTTTGCAAAATGTTGGAAATAAGCACACTCGTACTTTAAGATTTAACACGATGCTCTAAAGGCTCCACTTTTCTAAAAATTCTTCGTCGGTTTCGGCGTACGCGTCTGCATCAGCATGTGTGTGAAAAATTACCAGCATGCCTATCGCAAGTGACATGACCGGGCACGTACTGGCCGGTGCAGTTAAGGGTGAATAGAGTGAAGAGGGAATTAAGTGAATAGTAATGTTATAATCTACAATTGCGAGGAGCTTCAGACGGTATTCATCAACATGGTGGCGTCATGCCTTAATGGCGGAACATGTGTTCCTCAACTATTTACTACTTGTGATCAGAATAAAAATAGTGATATTCTGCGAGGCTATAAAGCCTCCACCTACAATTTTCCAACCCCTGAGGCTTTTAGGGTTTAATCTAATTGTACTGGGCTATGAGTACGGCATGTTTTTTTTTCGTTACTTCGTTAAATGTTACTTCAGTTCCATCGGCATACCTGATGACCCGATAAACACACTGAAAAGCAATTATTGCTATTTTAGGTGATCTTCAGGAATGTTAGGTCGGCTTGCTTCTTGCAAGAATGACAGATTACCTGGCTAAGAGACAGAAGGGATTACTCTTTGCTCCAAATCTGTGAATCGATTCGAATGTAAGCTAATGTTTAATTAGCTTACATTCGAATCGATTTACAGATTTGGAGGAAAGAGTAATCACTTCTTCCGGTTTGAATTGGATTTTAGGGTTTAACGTTCCCAAGAAACTCAGGGTAATGATGGACGCCGTAGTGGAGGACTTCAGGAATTTCGACCAGGGGGGATCCCTTAACGTGCACTAGCATCACGCTCCACTCGTGCGCTTAGATTTTCGCCTAGATAGAAAAAGGGTCGCCGCGGTCAGGATGCGATCCCGCATCCCTGAGTTTAGCAGTTGAGCCCATGACCATCGAGCCATCGATCTCTTCCTCCGCTTGATGAAAATGAAATCGTCTGCACAAGTCCCTATTGTATGATCATCCATCATCATCATCGTCATCATTATCAGCCTGACTGTACCCACTGCAGGGCGAAGGCATCTCCCATATTTTCCAATTAACCCGGTCCTGTGCTAGCTGCATTCATTTGACCCCTTCGAACTTCTTTAGCTCATCCGTTCACCTAACTTTCTGCCGCCCTTTGCTGCGCTTTCCTTCCCTTGGAATCCATTTTGTTACCCTAAGCGACCATCGGTTATCGTCTCTTCGCACTACATGTCCTACCCATGCCCATTTCTTCTTGTTGATTTCCACTAGAATGTCAGTAACTTGAGGTATTTCTCTGACCCACTCTGCACGCTTCCTATCTCTTAATGTTACCCCTACCATTTTTCGTTCCATAGCCCTCTGCGGTGTCCTCAACTTAAGTAGAACCCTCTTCGTTAGCCTCCACGTTTCAGCTCCATAGGTGAGTACAGGTAAGATAGGTAAGATGTAACTGTTGTATAATTCTTTTCAGCGATACCGGTAAGCTTCCAGCCATAATCTGCGAATGCTTGCCAAATGCGCTCCACCCCAATCTTATTCTTGTTATTTCGTTTTCATAGTCAGGATCTGCGATTACTGCCTGTCCTAAGTAGACATATTAGCCTACTACGTCTAGTGCTTCACTCCATAACGTAAACTGCTGTTCCTTTTCCAGGCTGCTGAACATTAGCTTAGTCCTTTGCAAGTTGATTTGCTCAAAGCTTGATGGCAAAAGTGTGGTATTGCGTGTGGGTGCTGGAATGTGTGTAGCACTGTATGAGCAGAATTAAAGCAGAAGCTCTTTTTTTATAAATTAACGAAGATTATTTCAATCGTGAATCAGACAAACGATTTCAGGTATACAATGAACGAATAAGAGGTTAAGGAGGTAGCTTCTTCGCAGCATGTCGTGAAAAATTTGCCCAACCTTTTTTGACGCGGGTATATATGCAAGTAATTCGTGGCTTAATTTGTTAATGACGAGAATCGATTTATGCCAAAATAGAGTGGTGAACTATGTATCTGGGGAGTATTTTGTCCCATGTAAGGTGATTGGTCAGCATCTAGCGCTTTTTGTGCCGTCGGCAAGGAGGCCGAATCTTCGTTGCTAACTTGACAGTCAGCGGTCGAGCACACATTTGAACGGCGAAGAAGCTGCACGCCTCGCAGGACCTCCACTTTAGGTTGTAAGTAGAGCACCAAATTTGCAGCTGATTGGACTAGAAATTCATCAAGCTGCCTAACCATTCTCTTGAGTGTGAGGAATAAGTGTCGGCACAGTCACACCGAGCGCACGAGGCAAACTTGCAGCGCCATGTTTAGGCTCCACCGCCGCCCCTCTCGTTTATGACATGGCGCCCCCCCCCCCCCTCCCCCCGACTCGCTCCCGTACTTCGGATATCAATGTCGAGAGTTGATACGGTACATGAGGAAACGCTGCTGCCCCTTGCATACCAGCATTTTGAATAAGCCGATTTGGGGTGTTGCGATGTGAGGTAAGCCGCAGTTTGAGTGCCGAACCTATTCCTTGTCTCACTGGTAATGTTCTATTTATATCGATTAGTGACGCGTTCCGGCGGCAATCGGCATGCCCTGCTCAAAGCACTGTTCACAACGCCATGCTGTCGTGAGAATACCGTTGAAACATTTCTTCAATGGAATACCATTATCTATTTTATAATATCGCCGTATCGTCCGGCTTCAAATGCACTTGCGTAGTCCCCAATTCAGGCTACGATAAAACAAACAACGAAATAATCTACCCTTTGTGCGGAATATATCTGAGCTAGGCCGTATTTTCAATTACACAGCATAGTGTCTTTGATTTAAATTTACTGGGACATTCGCTCAAAACTACGAAGAAATTGCAATTGGAGATTGCTGATAACAAAGATATATTACTGACGAATTTCTTATAGTGCCGGAGTAGAGTTAAGTCTGGATACTCCAAATAGCTGCAGCTCTATATTTAATCAACAGTAACATTTACATCATGCGACCGTAACACCGCTGTGCTTTGACGAGGAATAAGAGGGGCACAAAATACTTTTGCCCAGATTTTGCCGCGTCTGGGTCCTGGGATCCTAAGTACAGCGACCGTATTCGAAGCCTGCATGCCTGTTCGGTCAGGCTAAGTTTCCAGGTGCTTGTCCCGGGTGGTTGCCCCAACTCCTTGTCGACCAGGTATCCAAGGGCGATGTATAAGGTCGTCTTACTAGTAGCATAACTCGTGGAGAAACCTATCGACTGAGTCAAAATCGACAATGATGATGATGATGATGATGAGTGATGCAAAGGGCCCTGCAACACGTGAGGCCGCAAGGTAAAGCACTAAAATATAGTAACACCAAAGAACTAGATAGTAAACAAAACACTTATGCGTATAAATAATCGTAGTTACCGTTGTTTGCATAAAACAACTTTCACGTTATTAATATATGAATAGATGGATAAAATTTAAGAGCGTGCCCTTTGAAACGGAGTGGTAGCAGTTGCTATCTTGCTCCTTTTCCCCCCTATATCTTAATTGTTGTTTTAGATCGGTTAACTATACCATCATTTTATTTAGTGCATTTTCGTTTCTACATTAATAAAATTTTGGTCGTTTATAGCGACATCTATTGGTAATTTAGTGTCCGCTACGTAGGAGCCCAGGTTTCAAAGAAAAGGGGTATTTCCCCATGAGATAGGCGTGACAGCGGCGCCAGTTCAACATTGCGCGATGCTTTTCACCAGCGTCTGCGTGCAACGTGGATTATCTTCCTCAGTGTCAGTACTTTGTTGTCCTAGTCTTGGTAAAGTTTTCCAGAAAAGCGAAAACGGCGCGTGCTGGCTGTGAAACTGATTGCCGCCGCGTGCGCTCATTTTGGGACGAAGTGACAATGCTGCGTCAGCGCTGAGCTTCCCTGTCATACCTGACGCAACGCCTGATGAGTGCGTCTAAAGAGGGCGCTGGGTCTACCCATCTCCTCTTCTACGGAACGCCTGATAGAAATGGGAGTGCATAATAGCTGGACGGAACTTGCTGAAGCGGTGAGAATCGCCCAACATGAAAGATTAAGTAGGTCGAGCACGGGTCGAACCATCTTAGAATGGGTGGGTCGAAAAATAGATAGGGGCACAGCCGACAAGGTTGCCCTACCACCACAATGTCGCGAGAACATCATTGTCCGTCCTCTCCCCCGCAACGTGCACCCAGAATACCACAAGGAGAGACGGGAGAAGAGAGCAGAAGCACTGGTTAAAAGTGCAAAAGAATTCAGAGTAAAAGAAGTTGCCTACGTAGACGCTGCAAGCGGCCGATCAGGGGTGGCAGTCGCCGCGGTAGTCGATGGTAGCGGCGCACCAGTCGTCTCCGCCGCCATCAGAAGCAAAAACATAGACACGGCTGAAGAGGTCGCAATAGCGCTCGCTTGCGTCGGAACGAAGGCTAGATTGATCTTTAGCGACAGTAAAACTGCTCTCTGGAATATCGGAAAAGGCAGGGTCTCGCAAGAAGCCGCCCGAATTCTAAAAGCTGCAACTAAAATCGATCGCAAAATCACCCTAATTTGGGTCCCAGCACACACGTCCGTCCGCGGCAACGAGGCGGCCCATGATTTTGCCCGAGATCTCTACTTGCGGGCAAACGCGGAGCCGCCCGACTGCCAGGCGATGGACGAACGTTTGCAAACCTATAAAGAAATAATCGAAAATTATAGATTAGGAAGACGTCTGATGCCGCCACCGGATCCTAGCTTAAATAATAAAGAGGCCATAGCCTGGCGGCGATTACAAGCCGGAAATTTCCCGAACCCTATCTGGTTGTTTCACACCCAGATAGATGAGAGAAAAAACGATAAATGTAAAGCCTGCGAAGCGAGGGGGACCCTCGACCATATACTTTGGGAATGCCCTAAGTCTCCGGGTGCTAGGGACAACATTAAAAGTAGAGAAGCCTGGGTAACCCTGCTGCGAAGCGACGTCCCCGCTGACCAGCAGAAATCCATCCGCCTGGCGGCTGAGCCCGCGAATAACCAATGTATATTCGCCAGTCCTTAGTCGCGGAGGTTCCAGCCCCGTTCCTCAGGCCTGCGTGCCAGGAGCGGGGAGTAGGGGGCCTCCTAAATCGGTGGAAATTAAAGTTTTAGTCAATCAATCAATCCCTGTCATACTTTAGTCAAGCTTCTTGAGGAGCTTTTAGCCCAGGAGACCATCGAGCTTGCTTTCTGGATAATAAAAATTCGTTGATTGATTGATTGATGTCGAAAAAGTGGCGGCTTGTTGTGCGGGTACACGTCTGCACGAACTGCATCTCGCTGCATCGCTTTTTCATTGAACTGCGAAGGTGATGTTTTACTGTCCTTAAAACACGTGTTGAATTCCCCAAAGCCTTCGTCCGTCCGCTCCCTTTGCGACCTGTTTTGCATATCTCGTCGCATTAACGCATCAACATCAAATGATTGTGTTTTAGCAGGCACTGCTGGGAGAATCATATTGTCAGTGAAACATTTTTTGTAGAATAATTAAACGCTGAAATTGCTATAATTTTTTTGCCTCACAGTGACACCGCTCAGGAAAAATGAAGAGGGGGCAAAACAATGGCGGCAAGTAGCAAGACTAAATTTTAGTTGTAGGGAACAGAGCTGCATCCATGTTTATTTGCAGCGCACTAACACATTAACTTCTAAATAGTAAGTATCGCGCTATTGAATTTCTTTCCCCAGCTTTTACCGATATGTGGCTATGTGTTTTTACGCTAGCGTCATAGTTATCCCGTTCAATTTTCTCTGACATCAATGATACTTGGCTTGTTCGCAAGTGCCTCGCCCTTTTATAATGCCGTCGCGTCTAGGTTGCGAACGCAATTCGTTCAAGCTATTTTCCTATCACGGGTATTACACCTAGACCATCATAGACGAATGAAAGATGGTCGACTTCCTACTGTTAAGAACTTGCATTGTCGTGATGCATGTATTTGCCACTTCAGGAGATGCAACGCGATGGCATGAGGCCTGGGCAGCTCTGAACTGACCACATAAGTTTATTCAGAATGGCATCGTTATATTCTTGCAGCACGAAAAAACAAACTACGAAAATGTAGCAGGAAGATCAACTCATATAACTCTGACATGGAGATTTTTCGGAAGTCCAAAGATTACAAGAAAGCAGATTTTACTCTTCACCGATAGGGCAACAGATGTGGTGACAAATTTCGTATAGAGCTTGATAATTTCTGATGCTCGATTACCTCTCTTGGAATATGTGTCTTGCAATTCAATACGAAACGCTATTTTTGCAAGACACATATTCCTCTGATGATTGTTCTTGCATCTAGGAACATCTTCATTTGAATTTTTCAGTTTCATTTACATGTGAGTACAAGGAACACATTCTGTCAGGGGCTTACAACACAGCGTCAACACCTGCTCTTTTTCCTATTTTTCTAAGCTCAAGGAACGAAATCCTGTGAGCGAGATTTTTGCGCGAGTTCTGTCTACGCCTTGTAGCAGGAGGCGTTGGACCTGTGGAATCCCGCGGAATTTTGTGCGATTCCGCGAGATTAGTTCTCCTTGCTTAGCTTTCCTGCCATCTGCAATCCCACACTTGAACGCATGCCAAGAAACGCTACGTTACAGGAGCGATGGTGTGCCGTACAAACGCACTTGCCAAGGAATGTGTGACAGATACGGCGCCTTTCCTTTCCTGCAAACCAATCATTATTATATGCAGCACTGTAATGAACGCCGATAAAAGGCAAGCGATGATAATCAGAGAGAGAGAGAGAATAAACTTTATTTATATAAAGTAATTACGCGTGTGGTCCACTCAGGTCCGGGAAATCATTGGCGAATACGGCCCCACAGACCTGACCGATCACCTGGCACTGAAGGGAGAGTTCTGTGTGAGCCAGCTGTGCCTCTAACTGCTCATGGCTTGGTTTCTCTAAACCGTATGATTTACGTTGTTCGGAGCAGTTTCAAACAATGTGGAGTATGTCGAACATTCTCCGTAGGCCGGACATGCATTTGTGGGGTATTGAGTGGGCCAAATCCTATTGATGAGAGGCAAATGATAGCAGAGGAAAGGTAGGCTTTCGCCATTCTCCTCTTAAAAGACATTTAAGAGACCCTTGATGAAAGGTAATAGCGCACAGAAAGACACACACCGCCCGCAGAAAACGACACAGGACACGCGCAGTGAGCGTGTGTCCTGTATCGTCTTGCTCGGTTGTGTCTTCCTGTGCGCTATTACCTCTCATCAACTTAAATTGCACCATCTAGGCCGTTTTCAAGTTTAGGTAAACTACCTAGGAGACCCTCTAATCATTTTCCATGCGGTGGGATAGAACATGGATATGTATAACTGCCATATTGCTTTCAGTGTTACTCTTGTTGACTCTCTTGACAACCTTCTAGCATTCCTTCTGTTACTGAAGCAAGAATCTTAAGAGGGTATCCTGCTTGAACTAGCCTATCTACCTGACCGAAAAAGCTGCAGACAACTTTGTAGGCGCAGGAGTGTTTTATGGCGTTACTAAATAAAAACGCCACTATGCCCCTTTTGGCAAGTTTCGCGTGGGCAGAGCTGTGCGGAATCAACGGCTGTTTACTGCTGGGCTCAAACGACGAGCAACAACGGATATCACAAATTGCAATGTCAGGTCAAGAAATGTTATGTGGTCGTTAACTGGCACTTCGTGTGTTATTGCTAAAGGTTAGAAGAAACAGAAGGATATTCACACGAGTAGCTGAACCTACCGAGGTCCAATGTAGTAAAACAAGACAGTTATAAACACACCAAAACACTGGTTTAACATTTGTACATACGGAAGTTTTTAGAGTGCCCTATCATTTATTGCGAAAAAGAAGTCGCATAGCACGAACCAATGCATATCGCTTTCCTTTGAAGCGAGAGCCGGTGTTCGCCTGGCTATATATTTGACCTTCACAGAGCTAGATGTCATGCAAGGCTAGAAGCCACGCCACAGCCATTTTTGTGTAACTATAGTGGAGTACTCTGGTGTCGCATGACAAACGCCATGATCTTGACCTTACGTTGACCTTTGGCCTTTAGTTGATGTGATGTTTCGCCTTTCACTCTTGTATCTGAGGAGAGAGTGGAAGGATTGGAGCACGTGATTAATCACATGAGTGACGTCACATAGCGCCATCGCGCGATAGAAACAGCCATGACGTCATTTGAAGGGATTGAGAAATCAAGGAGCAACCGCGCCTCGTCTCAGCCTTGGACGGCAGTGGCGATAATGCTGCGCTTATCGCAACGTAGCGACGCCATTTAAATTGGGCTATGAAAAAGTCGGCGAAACCATGTGTAACTATGATAAACGTCTGCGAATTATAAGACGTTTTCTTTTCATTCGGCATGTGTAAATTGAAGGTAATTAAGCTGTAGGCCTAACATTTATCTGTCATAATGGCAGAAATATTCTGAAATGCTGCAGTTCCGTAAGTGTCGGTCTCGTCACTAATGCAGTTTACCAGATTGTCTTTGAGAGATGCGACAAAACAGGTCTGTAATGTGAGCAGAAAACGTGCGCAATGGCTTGGACTGGTAGCTTTTCAAAAAGTCAATTACTTCGTCCGACATGTTTATCCGGTAAGGATCGTTAATGTTTAGAAGAGCTTATTTCTTATGCAAACACTCCGAATACTTTTGCCATCTGTCATTCTCTGAAACAATTGCCCGTAAAGGCACGCCTAATTTAAATGTTTTTGGGCTGAAGAACATATTGAAAATCAGGTTTTCGCAGTCATCTATCAAGAATAAAAGCACTTCCATATTAAGCTTCTTGCACCGTTTCACCTTCAATGTAGCTTTTGCGAGGCAACCCTTCGAAAATTCTTTAAACAGTGGCCAAACCGTTTCATCTACTTTCTGCTTGAAGGCAATCCTTCAAAGTACAGCGAAGCCCCCCCCCCCCCCCCCCCCCCTTGTCCACGGTAAACATAACAGGAGATTTATCTCTCAAGTATACATATCCGATTCTTCTCTCTATTGGCCCAATTTTTCACGTGGCCTCAGGCAAAACACTACTTCCACTCCAACGGAAAACCCACCTACTAGCTTCAGGTTCCTTGGCTTGCCAGGAAACACACCTTTCCATGGCTAGCAGTTCAGGAGGCCGCAAGGTAGGTTCAGCAGCAAACGTTGGGCCTAGTCGCAAACTCGCTGAATGGACTTTCTTCGTTGTGTACTTGGTTCGGCATCTCCTCTGCTTTTCTCGGGACGAACGTTCGGCGTAGTGGAAGCTGCTGTTGCCACATAAATTCTGTGTTGCTGCTGATGCGGCTTATCTCGTGTTACTGCTGTTACCAAGCTCCCGGCCCGTTAGATTACTGTAGAAGGAACTTCAGGTCGTCCTTGCACGGCCTAACTTGTTGCCACTCAGTTCCGTAGAGTTTGCACATTCTTATGCCACGGCTGGCGGAAGGCTGAAACCGTCCTACAACGCCAGGACTTTAGGGGGAAAATTCGCATGCGAATGCAGAATACGAGCATTCACGGTTTGAACGCAGCATTTGCAATGGCAGGAATGAAACGGGATGGATGAACGACACAAGACAAAGAAATAGAGCCCCTTGTACTGGAAATAAAACTTTAAAACATATAATCTATATATTTAATCGTGAGGTAATAAAGCCTGGCTATCGATGTAACGCAGCGTCGCAATTTTGGCGCTTTTGAAATCACTCATGCCGTGTGAGTCATATTCACTTGCTTGCATAATTCACTTGAAGGCTGCTTTTATTCAGAGAGGTCGCTGTAGAAATGAGGCAGGGAATGCGTTTACATGACGTGCCATGGAAGACAAGGCCAACGACTGAGCCAGGGCGATGCTATGATGAGGCTGTTGAGGGCGCCGTAACATTCCAGTGAATGTAATACTTGACAGTCGAAAGTGATGTCAAGTAAGGGGGGCTGAATGGTTTCGGTGCCTATTTTGCCACCTTATCCGAGCATCGTTCTGGCTCCATCGTCGTTGGTCTTGTATTTCCTCCGAAATTGAAAACGAAATGAAATTCCCCGGAAAATATACGTAACTGTAACGTCACGTGTTTTCGTGACGTCACGTACCGTCACGTGATTTGAGGCATCACAGCTAGCAGGGGGCGCCACGAAACTGAAGCTTCGCGCACTTGTCACGCTTCTATGGTACTTTGGCTACAATAGAATACTTCTACAACGTGCAGTCCAGCGTCCGCTATCAACAAACGGTATGTGCATAATAAATACACGCCCTGTGAGCGCACAACTTGGACCGTGCCATTAGTATGCAGCGTTCTCCATCGATAAACTGCACACGCCTTTCGAGGTAACAAGCGCAAGAGCAACCGCACTGATCAATGCCTCTCTATATTTTGAAAGCCTTCACAAGATTGCCTTTGCTGCTTAAGTGGGTACTCGGCAGCATATGCGGTCGAAGTGCTGCGCTCGTGTTTCGATTCAATTCAGGATGTGGCGCCACCACAGTGGCAACTGAATTTTTTTTTGGGCGAGGCATCCGTCTTCTGGCGAGCGGATGACATAGGAAGGCAGTCGTTCCCCACCTGCACTCCCCTCACGCATCGTGCCAGCTCTGCTCTGAGTGCAAGCGTGAAACTAATATCTGTCATAGGTATCGTTGCTGGGCGGTCTGCGTAACGCGTATTCCATTCTGATTTTTGTTGCTAACAGGTTAATTGAATTTTCCGACAATCCAGAAGACCTGAGCAGATGTGAGTAATTGTTCACACAAAAACTTGCTTCCAGCTCGAAGCTTTCTCAGTCTGAAACAAAACTTGCTTCCGGCTCGCAGCCTTCTCAGTCAGCATAGCCGCAGCAGTTTCCATCCACATCATCGGAAATTTTGACATTAAGTTAAGGAAGTTCGACTGAAAAGTTTAATCGAGTTACCTTGTAAAAGACCAATAATTAATGAAAGCTTTACAAGAAAGGGTAATTTCAGCTGCTGTTGATTTTATTGCCACCATTTTAAATCCTAACACTTGCTTTGAGGCGCTGTTAGATAGACCCAACAATTTTTTAAGGGAATAGAGACCACTCGAAAGCAGGCTTTATGCTACGTGCTGCACCGGAGCAGCATGGGTACTAGACCAAAGAAAGGTTGTTCCATATTTCAAAACTATTATCTGACAGAGAGCACGGAAACAAAGCAGTGATTACGCTTTCTTCTAACTTGTTAAGGAAATGTAGGGCGTGTAACCTAATACCTTGGGTAGGCAACAAATTTAAATCTAACAAACCCAAGGAAAGTGTTTGTCAAAAAGAAACTAGACTAGCTTCCAAAGTGCTGTTAAAATTCAATTTTGCTTCACAGCTAGCTGTCAGTGAATGCGTCAATGAAAAAGAGTGAACTTAGACAAGTCTACATAGCTGCAGACTTCCGACTGCGATTAGCACACAATAATGCAGGAAATACGCTTGATAATTTCTGCCGGCCGATTGAATGTGATCAGCCAATACTGTTGCGTTCTGACATTTATCGAAATAATTGCAATGTTCTGTCCTCTACTGGTGAGCGCTGTGCAAATAGACGACCATGTCTATGACATTATGGTTGCGTCTAAAACGTCTAATGTTCGACCAATTATGCTGTACCATCCGTCCGATAACAGCCTCATGCTAAGCAGAACAAAAATGTTCCCCGTGGCTCTAGGATTTGTCAGTACCTCAGAAGACCAAATATTGTGCGAATTCAGGGCGTACCTGAAACGCCATGATGTGAAATGTGGAAAGTACATAAATGAATTTGTCGAATCACTTTTTGCTCAAAAAGCAGTATTTTTTTCCTCTACATGGCATAAGGTGCCAAAGCCTATGAGACACCTGCTTGAAAGCATAGTGGAAAGCGATTCGTGGAATCTTTTGTTCGTTCCAGGAGTGTCAGACGAACTCGCTCTGCGAGAGTTTCGAAGAGCTCTATGCCAAGTTGTTAGTGTGACCGCCATAGGCATCAACGCTCCTAAGGACCGGTTCCAGAGATGCCATACTCGGAAAAGTGTCGCTGCATCGGGGCTATTTTCTCAAGGGCGACAAGGGGGAACCTTCCCGAGAGGTCACAGATATAGTGCGATTGTGTCCGCCACAGGTGGCATCAAGGCGGATATCAGGGCAAAGCCAGAAGCTTTGGCCCTGATCGACGCTTACAGGTCACTGAACAACACCATTGACACGATCGAAGTTGGTGGCTGGCAGGATGTAAGGAGCAAGCGCGTGGACTTAATGTTTGTTCCAGTTGGTATTGATGCCATTCAGATAGGCAACATATTTGCTTATGCGCAGTATTCTCCAGCACCACTGTGCATTTTCACTTCCGTGAGGAGCGCTGTCGAGCTCAATTTCATGGACTCGTGGGCGTCGTTCCTTTATTTCGTAGCTGCTCTTACAGCGTTGGGAATCTTGCTTACGTTACATTTCTACAACCGTTGGCAACTTCTATACAATAGTCGGCAAAGACCCAACAATTCTCAACTTTTTCTTTTCTTTGCTTCTACGTTTCTTATGAAGGGCCTTCCGACATCATTAGCAAATTGCCCATGTTTTCGAGGCCTGGCTGCAGCCATGTGGTTCCTTGGAATGATGGCGCTAGGAAATTATGTTCAGTCAAGTATCACTTCCGCCTGCAGCGTAACAGTAACATTCAAGAACATTAATTCGTTCGCGGAAATGAATCGCAAGATTAGTACTGGCAGCGTATGTCCATGTATTAGCAAAGAGTGGTATGATCACCTCACTGATATTGGTCGTAGAGGGTTTATGAAATATTTATCAATGCTCTTAAAATGGCAAAAGTATTGTGGCCGGGGATACCTTGTCAAGATTGACATCTCTGAGTGCTACTATCGAGCAATGAAAGGCACACACGTTGCCCTTTCAATATGCACTGACGACGAAATTGCGGTTGCTGCACAATGGGACCTTGTTCCGGCTGACTACGACATTACTATGATGCAAGTGCCTGCAGTGCACAATCTCCATCCCCTCAGGTAAGCTGGGCCTTTCTTCAGGACACCTGTAGTCGACTTCTTTTCCTGAGCATGAGGATGAAAGTTTAAATGATGAGTATTGTTTGCACGAATGTAAACGTGTCTAATTTTCCATCCCTTGGTAGCTCTAGAGGGACGTGTCTGTCCCTTTCTCCCAATGACTTTCCCACGTAATTTAACAGTTTCACTACCTAAAAAAACAGGGAACCTTACTTGGTATCTGTTTCGGGACCCTAAGATGTACTAAGGTGTTCACAGTTGTAGACGTGCCCAATGTGACTATTCCGTATTCAGGTGTAATTACCTAATCAGCCTTAGTAAGCGACATACGCAACATGACTGTGGTTGCAGCGGTACCCTAGAAATTCGTGTACCCGGCATCGTAATGAAGCCAATGCTTCGAGACTAACGCTGGCACGCCTTAAGAACGCGTTTCGGGAAATAAAAAAAAAAACAAGACTTTGCTGATTCTACACTTACAAATGGTGGTCGGTGTCAGTGTTCCTGTTCTTCAACACTCATGTTTCGACTTAGATAACATGATGCGCTTCCCTTTCAATAGAAAATGAATGTGTGTAGTATGCTGCAAATTCGCTTATCAGATTTATTCAAACCTTTAAATACAAATTTATACTAACCCCTCTTAACACTTTCAATCATTTACACAATGTTATGAGTAACAAGTGCGAAGCAGTAGTAAAATACTCGCCATAAGCCTTGTGGCACAGCAAACTTGGACATACTTATACGTTGAGAATTTTCAGAGCAGCCGTAGCCTGTTTTCGATGCGCAGGTCATGATTAAATGCATATTAAACTAATCTGCAGTGACAACTGCAGCCGTACACGAATGACAGAGCGCGTAAAAAGGACAATGGAGCACTGCTGAGCTTTGGATCGAAGAGCTGAGCTCGTGTTACAGGGCGGCAGTAGTTTAACTGCTGTCAACCGTCACAAAAATAATAAAGTAATATGGTTGCAGGCCCAGCAGACATTTTTCGGCGTTATGCGTATCCAAGGTGCACGTTCCAGTATTATTTTTAGTTGCCAGCCTATAGCGATAAATGAACCAGAAAACTCTAAGCTCAGGACATCGAACTGATAGAAAGAATATTGACCACGTTGAGTTGTTTATCTTAGGCACTGCCGTGGCTGGGGTGGCGTCTCCTACAGTTCAGCTCAACGAGCAAACTCTGTAGCTGCTAAGCCACCGCGGTTAATTCGGCGCAGATTTCATGCATTGTTTCGAAGGCATTTCGATACGTTGGGTGCTGTCCTTAGCTCAAGCAACGATCGCCGATGTTTGCTAGCGGTGCATAACAGCTTTGTTTGGACTTTCATAATGCCGACATGAATGCCGCGAAACATGTGCATGCAGATACCAGCACCGTCGGCTCGTTCTGGGCGTCGCGGAAGGAGGGCTCGCTGTCCCTCATCGAAGACTGACAGCAACGAGGAAGACGACCGGCATCGCCGACGGAACGTACCCGCTTTATTTCTACTTCGTGGTGTACATGCTAGGTTGTATGTTGTCATGTGCTGCTTTCGCATGCGAGATTTTTATGCGGTCACACTTGAGGGGGCG
Source organism: Amblyomma maculatum (assembly GCA_023969395.1). Taxonomy (NCBI): domain Eukaryota; kingdom Metazoa; phylum Arthropoda; class Arachnida; order Ixodida; family Ixodidae; genus Amblyomma; species Amblyomma maculatum. Next base: position 688,061 of record JAJIZL010018870.1, on the reverse strand, counting down.
TCTATCGAGAATCGCTGAAAGGCTGACCAACAAAATCTCAAAAGACAGAGAGAGCGAATAGCGACAGTACCTCTTATGAGAATGATACAAAACATGTATGAGCTATTATGAGCGTAAATGCGAAAGCCTTTGGGCGGTGCGCTCTCCTTGAGCCACTTGGACTTCACAACTGCCGGCAGACGGCGTGCAGCGGTGTTCAACGCGCGGCAGCGGCCGGTCACTCTCCCCCCTGGATACAGGGGGTCAATGCATAGATGGTACGAACGCTAGAATGTATAGACGGCAGGAATGCTAGACATGTATTAAAATACATTTGTCACGTGGCCGTCGCATGCAGCCTGGTGGTTTTAGGAAAGATCTGTTTTAGTTTCTCTTCCTTGGTCGTTTCCCCACGCTCTAGAGAAAAACAATTCCGGCATGGCGTGGTTGGTTAGCGCTCTCGGCTTGTGGCCAGAGGGTTATCAGTTCGATTACCCGCTGGATGATGATTTTTTTCTCAAAAGTTGAATTCTGGTCTGGCTTTTTATGTGACTTGGGTTGGATTGGATCTGAATCTGTGGAGAGGGGTCGGGTAGAACGAGAGGGTCGGGAAATATCCTGGGAATCCGTCGGCGAAGGGGAATGACTGGAGGAAGCGGAATACGGAATCGTAGAATTTTCAGGCTGGCGCAGCCGGGAACTCTCGTATGGAGCATAACGACGCTGTTCCTCTTGCTGGCGCCGGCGACAGACGCGGGAAATGTGACTGCGGATTCTACAGTAAAAGCAGGCTGGACGAGAAGGACGCCAGCATGGTCGATGACGGGGCGGTTGAGAGCATGGGGCTACTGCAGCCACATGGCCACAGACAGAAGCAGGGCAAGGTGGATGGACTTGGGCAGGTGGCTTCGAAGCAATTTCAGAGTACGTGGGGGTGGGGCAGGTGGCAGTCGACGTGGCTGGTGCCGCGGCGCAGACGAAAGCGGCCAGTTCGTCCCTGACGACACTGCGCAAATCTGGAGTAGCTGGCGGGGGGTTCAAGCCTCTAGCAACTAAGCTTGCTTGGCCGGAGAGCTCCTCTCGTATAATGGCACGGATAATAGAGCGCAGGTTGTCGTCAACGACGCCGCCATCATTGACGTTGTCTTGCTGCAGGTGACATGACTGAAGTTCGTCCAGGCGTTGGCAGGTAGTGGTGATATCCAACACAGGGGAGGTGCTCAACCAGCAAGGCATTGAAAGTGACGGTTCCGTGCCTCTTATGGTATGGTGAACGCGTTCAGATTTCGTCATAGCAGCATCGACTCGACTGCAAACGGCTAAAACGTCCTCTATATACGATTTGTAGGACTCACCAGGCTACTGAAGACGGGAGACGAGCTTCTTCTTAGCCAGCTCAGAACGACCAGATGGCGTGCCAAAAATGTTCCGCAGCGGCTGGGTGAATGTTGGTTATTCAGGGATGCGGTTCTTGTGACTGAGAAACCACGTTTTTGCGATGTCAGTCAAATAAAAGACAACGTTGAGTAGCTTGTTGGAGTAATCCCAGCGGTTGAACGAACTCACGCTGGATTAATTGTCAAGCCATCTTACGACATAGTTGCCGCGAAGGCCGGCAAAGAGCTGGGAATTACGCAGGCGGCTAGTGACCGTCCTGGTAGGGATAGCCGCCACATTAGGGGCAGATGCCGGCAGTGGGCGGGTTCTGTTGCCCTCGTTCATACCGAAGGGGTGTGAGGGCAAGCGAAGGCCTGAACGGAGCTCCAGGGGGAACAGTATAAAGGTCTAAAGCGAGAAGCTTGGGATACTAAAGACATCTCCATCACTTGTGAGCCACCACTCGAGCAAACGTCTTTATTCCAGCTCGAATCTGGAAGTCTGCGCGAGACGTTCCGAACACCGGAGAATTATGATGATGCTGCTTATGTACAGATGAAAGAGGTGAAAGTTCTGGGACCGAGCTCACATTGGAGAGATTTAGCTTACCGTGATCCGCGCTCCGCCACCGTGACTCTGTAGCGCGCGTGGGCGGGGTGTTCAAGCTGATTGGTCCCGACGCGGCAGGTCTGTGTGCCGACAACCAGTATGTGGCGCCATCTATGGCGACAAGGGGGGTCCGGGCATGCGCAGTAAAACGCGGGGCGGGGGGGCGGATCACGGTAGCGGATCGCGGATCACGGTAAGCTAAAACTCTCTAATACTGTCACAATGTTGGTGACTGCGGCTAGCTTAACTGAGCCGGTACAGGTGAAATTCTATGGACTGAGTTCTATAGGTACGTCCTGCGAGTGCGGAGCAGATTCAATTCAATGTCTTTCGCTCCGAGCGCCCCCCCCCCCCCCCCTCCCTGGCATTCCTCCATCCTTAAGCGTGACGCACACGGCACACGTGCACACAAGCGGACAAAAGCAAATAAAAAAAAAGTTTGCAAATATTATTTTTCAGTTACCGCGCAAAATACGGCTTCTTTCTCAAGACATGAACTGTTTCTGGAAGAGGTAGCCGACGGCCTCTCTGCTCGGGGCCACCGGGAGCACCTCATAGTTAACGTCGCTGAGGCGCCGCAAGATTTTATATGGTCCGAAGTAGCGACAAATCAGCTTTTCTGATAGGCCACGGCGTCGAACAGGAGTCCACGTCCACACCTGGTCCTCGGTGTTGTAGGAAGCTGTCTGTAGTGGAGGTTGTACCGGCATGAATCCTTGTCCTGTTGCTGGGCGATGTGAACGCGTGCTAGTTGGCGTGCTTGCTCAGCATCTTGGGTAAACTGCTCGGCGTCAGTAGAAAGCAATTGCTATCTGTTTCGCAAGGGAGCATTGCATCCAGCATCATTCGAACGTTCCTGCCGTAAACAAGGCGACATGGCGTGAAGCGTGTCGTCTCTTGGACTGCCGTATTGTACGCGAATCTCCCATATGGTAGGATAGCATTCCAAGTCGTGCTGGGCGTCGACATACATCGCCAGCATGTCCGCGATGGTCTTATGGTCATGGTAAGCAGTAGCTTTTCGATGCACCGTACCACTGAGATGAAAACCTTCGGCCTTCATTTGTGAAGTAAAGGCAGCCCCTCTGTCAGTAATAATACAGGTCGGAGCACCGTGCCGCAGTATGATCAGGTGCACAAAGAAATGGGCAGCTTAAGATGCTGTACCACTAGGTAATGCTTTGCTCTTGGCATAGCGAGTCAGATAGTCTGTGGCGATGATTATCCAACGGGTGCCACCGGAGGACCGAGGGAAAGGATCGAGAAGGTCCATCCCGACTTGATCAAACGGTGCGCGTGGTGGTATTATGGGCACGAGGATTCCTGCAAGCTTTAATTGCGGAACCTTCCGACGCTGACATTGCCGACAGTTCTTGACATAGCGCTTGAAAACAGTGGCAAGGTTGGGCCAGTAGGATGTCTGTCGTATTCTAGCAAGTGCGCGAGAATAGCCCAAGTAGCCAGAAGTTGGTTCATCGTGGCACGCGGAAACGATTTCCTCTCGCAGAGCTGTGGGTACCACGAGCAGGTAGGTTCTCGACTCGGGTCTAGAGTTGTGCTTATAGAGCACACCACTTCTCAGGCAGAAAGTTGAGAGGCTCCGAAAAAGCACTTAGGTATGGTGGCTGGCTGTCCTTCTAAATAATCGGTCAGGGTTCGTAACACTGGATCAGCACGCTGCTGATGAGACATATCTGAAGCATCAACAGCTCCGAGAAAACTGCCAGCGTCACCCGTGTCTGGTGAGGCGAGCTCGACAGGCGCACGAGAGAGCGCATCAGCATCATCATGCTTATGTCCAGACTTATAAATTATGGAGAGGTCGAACTTCTGTAGGCGAAGGCTCCATCGCACCAGGTGGCCGCATGAGTCACGGAGGTTGGCCAGCCAACACAATAAACGGTAGGCAGTGACCACTTCAAAATGGGTGACCATAAAGGTAGGGGCGAAATTTCGCAGCAGCCCAAATAATGACGAGGCATTCCTCTTCAGTAGTTGAATAGTTCATCTCGGCGCGGGTTAAAGTACGGCTGGCATAGGCGACGGTTCGTCGCCCTCTTGATGTTGCACGAAAACCGCCGCAAAGCCAATGTTACTGGCGTCGGTGTGGATGCGTCGTGGTGGCGTCGAGGTAGCGTTATGATCGGTAACCACGGACTTTTCCAATATCTATGCGTAGTCTTTCCGCGCCCCCTGACAATATAAAATCTTGTATTGTCTTCATCAGCAGTGCACGTCTTGAAAAAGCTGGATCTCTCCGGCAATAGAGTTCGATAACTGCCTGTAGCTGCTTTCTATTCAGCACCTAAATCATGTGTATGAAAGGAATACGGAAACATTTCTTATTTTGCGGAGTCACCAGAGAGTATATTTCCAGTATCTTTCCCTTCACTTTGAAGTTTCATCTCTCGTATGTGAATAAAAATGCACCCATGTTAAGCGGCGCGCCACATGTCTGTTGCGAGAATGTTAAAGGTATCTCAAGTGGTGCCTTTGTTCTGCCAAGTTTGTGAGCAGTGCCACCAATGTAATGTCAGTTTAAAATAAAAGCGGAAACACTGACTGCCTTCTAGCATCTTTTCTCGGGGAAATATACTGCATGATCCAATAACAAACGTGGCTTTTTCAAAACGAAAACGCGTTCTAGAAAACTAGTAAATCCAGGTGAGTGCTTTTGTAATTTTCATGCGCATTAAGCGGTATTTGTATTTTTCTTTCTGGAACCAAAAATTAGTAAAGCTGCATCTTATCATATTCGAATGCTTGTGAATGCTGTAATGCTCTCTACAGTAGTGTAAATTTTTTTGAGTATTATTGTTAATTACATCTTACATAAATTGCGCATTTGCTGCTAATAAACACGGTTGTATCATCCAGTGAAACACATTGGCGACAGCTTATAGACGGTGCTAGAATGGTCTATTTATGGAGCCACAGTTTTATCGGTATATTTTCTTGGTGCAGTTTAAAGCAAATATTTTAGCTAAAATCAGATTAGCAGGATGCGCACCAGCGTGACCAAATCTTGCCCTTTAAAGGGCCACTTTCTACCCTCCGATCGAAAATATTTTATTCCCCGGTGACTGTGACACTTCGCCCCCAGAATGAACGGCCGCAAAATGTTTTTGAAATGAGTAACTAATAACGCAGTTACAGCCACCGCAATCATCCGATTCTGTCGTGTTTATCTCCTCCCGTTCCCTCGCAAAGGATTTTCATTGTCCTAGCCATGTCGTATAGCCTCCGCGAGACAAATTCGCCTTCCTCCTCCGCGTTTGGCGGGAGGTGGGGCGTGGCAGTCGAAGTGTGCGAAAAAAAAGAAGAAGAAAACGAGCGAGGGAGCACGCGCCGCTGGATTCAGTCCAGCCGTGGCAAGGGAAAAGCGCGCAGCGACCGGTAGACACCCATGCTTCACACTCAGACAGCAAGACGGATCAATGGACGTCGTTTTCGACTAAGACCTCATAGTTGCGGCTCTACGGGCCAGCGCAGGGAACGGGGAAGCGGGCTTCCCGAAGAACACGAGATAGCTTTGATTTGTATTTTCGTTGCTTTGCGGCGCGCGTGTCACAGTAGCATTTTACATAGACTGTCTCCGGTACCTGATCAAAACACTGGGCTCTTTTGGTTAAAAGAACCTTCCCTGGACAGTGGCCCTTCAAGACCAGAACAAGCAGACCAATATATATTATAAGCGTAATGAGGATTTGGTTTCATCAAATCGATGGACGACTATGAAGTCTCCGTGACCGAATAGCGGCAGCGCAGCTAAGCAGCGCTCGAATGGTGGTCGTTAATGTCGTCCAGCTCTTTATTTCTATTCGCTGATTTGGTAATTTCCGCGTTGATATTTTGGCAACATTGTGAAAGGAAATAATGCTGTGAAGCTCTTTACCGAATACTCGACGTTCAAAGCAGCTGGAACGCGGCATTGAAACAAATATTTCTTTACCTAAAATAAAGACTAGATAATAAACAAAGCCAAGGCGATTTGTTTCCGATAATAAGAGCTCTAGTGGTTTGCTTCTGTGCCGTGCAGTTAAGCGGTATGCGATGCGAGCCTGATAATCGGCGCATGCTCGCCTCTAGTGTTCTCTTTCGCGTAGCATGTAGGAAACTAGGGCCAATAAACGCTGGGGCATCTTCGTTGCTCGGAACTGGTCCCAGCTATCAATATGTCGACACAACGAACCATACATAGTGTCAGACGTGGTCGAAAGCCACGGCCACGGTGCTCGTGCATGGTAAAGAAGCACGGAACTTGTCAGGGCATCAGAGCCGCTAGACTTCGCTGCCGAAATCACCAAGCAGTCAAAACTTTTCAAACAAAAGTTTGAATTTTTCTTGCTTGCTTCGGAGCCCAACGAGCAGTATGCCGCCAAGACTGGTTTGCTGTCAACTGTGAGAGGTGATGAAGCTCTGGAAATTTACATCAATTTGATGATGAAGAGAATCGGGAAAGTTATAAAACTGTGATTGCTTACTACGAAGAGCACCTAAATTAAGTGCATGAACGCTACCTATTTCGGCAACGCGTCCAATCTCAAGGTGAGCCCGTAGAAGTGTATGTCAGAGAGCTCAGGAAGATGTCTCGCTCGTGCAACTTTGGTATTATGGCAGATTCGTTCATACGTGACCAAATAGTTCTTGAACGAATGATGATAATATATGGCAAAAACTGCTACAAGATAAGGAGCTGAAGCTGAAGAAGTCTGCATGGCGCGCAAAACTAAATCTGGTCTCGAGAACACAGGCAGATTAACGCTGTGAAAAGACGGTGGCAGCAGCAGTTGCGCATTGAACCGCCGGCAACGTTCAAGTGCCGCAAGTGTAGACGTACACATGGACTGCGGAGCTGCCCTGCATTTGGCGAAACTTGCTTGAAATAATAAGGGAAGAATAAGTTTGCTGCACTTTGCATGATTACTCGACAAGTTCAGGCAGTGAAGAGCATCAACGACAGCAGGGCGGTGTTGGACATCCATGTGGTATCTGTCAAAAGCGTTCATGATTGTGACTGCTGATCTGGTCGTAAGTGGTGGACACGACCTAACTTTGAAAGTTCACACAGAATCGCAAGTTAAACTCGTGAATTCTCAGTCTAGTAGAAGCTGCAGCTGCTGATACCCTTAATTAGCATTAATGGCATCCTACGAGCTTGTAGCGGGCGCGTCATCAAGCATGTTGGCTTCATGACTACTACAATGAGTGTCGAAAGAAAGCAGAGATTGTTTTTCTTTGTCGTGAAGGAGGAATGACAGGCCATACTTGGTCTGTGATCTAGTGAACTGCTGGAACTGTTCTTGTGCGACGTAAACGACGTCGCAATAAGCATCAGGGAGGAAGTTGATCAGCAATGCAGACAGCTTTTTTCTGGCACTGCATGTATTCTGTGGCCATACCACACGGTTCTGGGATGGGGGCTGCCCCAGCTGTCCCGACAGCTCGCCGGGTTCCCCTTTTCTTGCGAGTGCCTCTGTGCGAAGAGCTTTCCCGCATGGTCAAAGTCGGCATTATAAAAAAGCAAGACCGGTCTTAAGACTGGGTAAGTACTCTTGTTATTGTAAAAAAAGATGGATCCGAGGAAAATTACGACAGTCGAAAGCGCGAATGCTATGTAATGCCGCGTCGAGAAGGTATCGAACAAGAATTACAACGCCTTTTTACGCGTCTTGACGCCAATTGTGGATTTTACCAGATACCGCTTCATGAATAAATGTCAAGTATATGTACGTTCGCGACTCTGTTTGGTCGTTACCACTTTTTGAGCTGCCCTTCGGGTGCAGCCTCCACCCCAGAAGTGTTTAAAAAGGCTCTTAGCGAAATTGTCGAGACACGGCATAGACTGCGAAGATACGTTAAAGAAGTTATCGTGTGGGGTGTCGCAAGAAAAGAACACGATAAGAGGTTACGAGCGGTGCCTGAAGTGGCGCAGACAGTCGGCCTAACATTCAATACAGACAAATGCAGCTTTGACGTGCTCAATATTCTTTGTCTTGGTGACGTTATTGCGGAAGACGACATATGCCGAAACCCTACCTTGGTCAGCTCTGCTTAAAATTTATTTATTATTTATTTTGTTGTATAAGACCTTAAACAGGGCGATACGTCGTCAACAGTCAATGGAACGTTCTGCGATCAGTCGCGATGTGTCAGCACACGTACGAGCGTCGCAGCGAGCTTCGTTGTCGTTTTCTTTCCTGACCGTCATGCGCGTTGAACATGCTTGTCGTCGTTCTCTTCAGCATCAGGCGCTGAACATATCAGAGCCCAATACCTGTTTTACAACTTCCCCCGGGCAAAAGACGCCATCCTGGCGGCTCATGGCGATGTGACGATGGCCGGATCGTAGTAAGGTTTCAGGCGGTTACTGTGTACTATTTCACGATTTCGGCGACAGTGGTCAGTGGACGGCGTAAGGGGTTCGATGAGGTAGTTGACGGGGGATGTTTGCTTGACAATACGGTAGGGGCCCTGATACTTGCTCAGAAGTTTGGATGAAAGGCCGGGACTGGAGGAAGGCACCCATAGCCATACCAAAGGATCTGTACGGTAAGTAGGAAGAAGTGCAGATTGATCTCGGATGGTTTTCTGCTGTTGCTGGGCGTGAGAAGTGAAGGACTGGGCAAGCTGGCGGCATTCCTCGGCATAAGTTGCAGCTTGTGAAACAGTCATGAATTCGGAAGAATCCGGTCGGTAAGGGAGAATGGTGTTCACGGTACAAGAGGGCTCACGACCGTACAGGAGGAAGTATGGCGAGAAACCGGTGGTTGCTTGTGTGGCAGAGTTATAAGCGAATGTGATGAATGGAAGAACGCGGTCCCAGTTGGAGTGGTCGGAAGCGACATACATTGCTAGCATGTCGTCCATGGTGCGGGTAAAACGCTCAACCATTCCATTTGTTTGCGGATGGTACGCGGAGGTAGCGCGGTGAACGATTTTGCATTCTCTGAGAACAGCTTCGACAACTTCAGATAGGAAAGCGGGACCTCTGTCACTCAGCAATACTTTGGGAGCCCCGTGGCGAAGAATTATGTGATGGAAGATGAAGGAGGCAATGTCTTGAGCTGTAGAAGATGTCAAAGGCGCCGTTTCGGCGTAGCGTGTGAGATGATCGATTGCAACGATGATCCAGCGATTGCCTGTTGATGTGCTAGGAAGCGGGCCGTATAGGTCTATTCCAACACGCTCAAAGGGCTGAGCTGTGCAGGCCAGCGGCTGCAGAGGAGCGGCGGGTTGGCGAGGTGGGTGTTTTCGGCGGTGACATTCTTGGCAGGACTGGACGAACAGACGAACATAACAGTACATCCCACGCCAGTAGTACCGCTGTCGCAGGCGATTGAAGGTTTTCAATAAGCCGGCGTGGGCACATTGGGGATCATCGTGGTAATGGGAGCAAATCACGGAGCGTAGATGGGTCGGAATTTTTATTTTTTTTTATTTATTTACAATACTGCCAGTCTCTAGTTGAGACCATAGCAGGTGGGCATTGTATTCATAATATCGAAAAAATGATGATGACAAGAAATAAAGCAGCTCTACAAAGATACAGTATTAGGCAATTCTTAAGGCACAAAAAACTGAAAATGTGTTATCAAATTCGCACAAACAGCTCACAAATAAAGAACACATACAAGTTCAAAAACGAAACAATGGGATAACAGGCTGCGTTAAACAAGCGAAGAAAAAAGAAAGCGAAATTTGTAACGGAATAATGTCAGCTCACACCGTGGCCTGTAGTTTGGAACAAAAACTTGAAAATGAGTCAGCGTTAGTAACAGATGAGTGCAGGCAATTCCATTCACTTGTTGCCAACGGGAAGAAAGAATGTTTAAATGCATCACTGTGACATGAAAATTCGGTTAGCGTGAACGCGTGATGGTTTCTTAACTCTCGCTTATGTGATAATGAAACATACTGTGATAAGTCGATGTTAAAGGCGTTATGTAGTAGTTGATATAAAAATTTTAATCGCGCCAACTTTGCTCTTGCTGATAGCGTTTCGAGCCCGGATATTAGAGCTAGTTCGGTTGGTGAATCTGTTCGCTTGTATTTGTTATGAATGAATCTTAGTGCTTTACGCTGTATTCTTTCAAGCCTCGAAATGTTAGTAAGAGACTGGGGAAACCAAACGGTGTTAGCATATTCTAGTACTGGTCTAATTACAAGCAGCCACTTTCTACCATCCGAAAGGTAATTCCTACGGTAGAGGAGCTCGTCTCTGATGGCGAAATGGTGAGACTGGCTACCGAGAGCGCGGCAAGGTGGTCGTGAAGCGCGGCCAGATAAAAAATCCGGGAGTGAAGCCTCAGAGATAAAGAAGAGGTGGCAGGAATACACAGAACTGTACAGGGACCCGAATGTGCAAACCCAACATAAGACGGTTGTGATTACTGATCTCGAGAAGGCATCCTGAAGAGTGAAGTTTAATGGGCCTTAGCCAGCCTTGCTAAGAACAAAGCTAGCGGAATTGATGGCATTCCAGCTGAGTTGCTTCAAAACCTCAACCATGACGCTGTTAACATTCTGCATACATTATGTCAGAAGATTTGGACAACCCTGCAGTGGCCACAGGATTGGAGGAGGTCAGTTTACATCCCCATTCCAAAGAAATGCAGTGCCAAAGATTGTTCCAACTACCACACGATCGCGCTTCTTTCGCATGCTAGCAAGGTGATGTTGAAAATCCTTCAAGGTAGGCTGCAGCAGTATGTGGATCGGGAGCTTCCGGACGTGCAAGCTGGGTTTCGCTAGGGCAGAGGAACTAGAGACCAAATTGCCAACCTTCGCTGGATCATGGAAAAAGCAACAGTTCCAGAAACCCATCTACTTCTGCTTTATTGATTATGCGAAAGCGTTTGACTGCGTAGATCACAGCAGATTGTGGCAAGCTCTCCAAGAGATGGGAGTTCCAATTCACCTCATCTGTCTCCTCAGGAACCTGTATGAAGGGAAAGAGGCCACAGTCAGAACTGGGCATGGTTTTACTGATTGGTTTCCGGTCGAGAAAGGAGTGCGGCAAGGCTGCATACTGTCGCCCTGCCTATTTAACCTATATGCAGAGTGCATCGTGAGGAAGGCCGGTCTGGACGAGTCTTCAGCTGGAGTGAAGATTGCTGGAAAACGTATCAACAACCTTAGATATGCGGATGATACCACTTTAATGGCAGAAAGTGAAGTGGAACTCGAGTCTTCTGATGCGCGTACAAGAAGAGAGTGAGACGTTTGGGCTTAAACTGAACATTAAAAAGACAAAGATCATGGCGTCTTGCCCTATCAAGTCCTGGAGCATCAATGGACAAGAAGTGGAAGCTGTGACAGATTTTCTGTTCTTGGGCTCCAAGATTACCTCGGAAGGAGACTGCAGCCATGAAATTAGGAGACGCCTGCTTCTGGGAAAGAGAGCAATGGTTAGCCTTTACCGCCTAGTAAAGAGCAGAGACATTAGTCTGCCAACCAAGATCCGTATAACTCGTGCTATGGTCTTTACAGTTGTGATGTATGGATGCGAGAGTTGGACTGTGAAAAAGGCTGACCGCGGAAGAATTGACGCGTTTGAATTGTGGTGCTGGCGAAGACTCTTGAGAGTTCCTTGGACTGCCAGAAGGTCAAATCAGTCGATATTGTCGACCATAAACCCTGACTGCTCATTGGAGGGTCAAATTTTAAAGTTAAAGCTCAGCTACTTTGGTCATCTGATGAGAAGAGAGGAGTCGCTGGAGAAAGATTTCATGTTGGTGAAGGTTGAGGGTCGCCGGAGAAGGGGTAGGCAGCGAACGCGATGGTTAGATGGCATCCTAGAGGCACTGCAGATGAAGCTATGTGATGTTAGGAAGATAGCGAGAGACCGGAAAGCGTGGCGTGACATGGTCCGTAGGATCACGAAGAGTCGGACACGACTGAACGACTGAACTGAACTGAAGCGATCCATGCGTCCTTGCGTTGCTAGGAAGTCATATCGGTGGGCATGTCGGTGGGATGTAGAACGGATATAGCAGGAGTGTCTTCAGACGGCAAGGGAGAGCGTGAGAGAGCTTCAGCATCGGCATGTTTACGGCCAGAGCGATAGATGACGTTAATGTCGTATTCTTGGAGCCTCAGAGCCCAACGGGCCAGTCGACCAGAAGGATCTTTCAAAGACAGCCAGCAGAGGGAGTGATGATCGATGACGACATCAAAAGAACGGCCATACAAGTAGGGGCGAAACTGCTATTGCCCAGAGAATAGCGAGACACTCTTTCTCGGTGGCGGAATAGTTTGCTTCAGCTTTTGTCAGGATCCGACTTGCGTAAGCGACAACGTACTCATCAAAGCCAGACTTCCGCTGAGCGAGTACTGCGCCGAGGCCGACGCTGCTGGCAACATTGTGGATTTCCGTGGGAGAAGAAGGGTCGAAATGACGCAGGATTGGCGAAGTCGTCAGAAGGTGGCGGAGCGTCGCGAAGGCATCATCACAGTGCGGAGACCAAGCTGAAAGATCGTGGCTGGACGGGAGCTTGGTGAGAGGGTCGATGATTGTGGCGAAATTGCGAACGAAGCGGCGGAAGTACGAGCAGAGGCCGACGAAGCTGCGGAGTTCTTTCACATTAGTCGGCTTGGGAAATTCTGCCACAGCGCGCAATTTTGCCGGATCGGGAAGAACGCCATCCTTGGAGACCACATGTCCGAGTATGGTTAGTTGCCGTGCTCCGAAACGGCACTTCTTTAAATTTAATTGGAGGCCAGCGTCGGTCAGGCATCGCAGAACTGTGCCAAGGCGGTTGATGTGAGATGGAAAATCTGGGGAAAAGATGACAGCGTCGTCAAGGTAACAAAGACAAGTGTGCCATTTGAGCCCTCTGAGTAGGTCGTCCATCATGCGTTCGAATGTGGCAGGGGCATTGCACAGTCCGAATGACATGGCTATAAACTCAAAGCCCATCGGGTGTGACGAAAGCGGTTTTTGGGCGATCGGCCTCTGCCATCGGCACCTGCCAGTAGCCGGAACGCAGGTCTATTGAAGAAAAGAACTCAGCTCCCTGCAAGCAGTCAAGGGCGTCGTCGATACGAGGGAGAGGATAAACGTCCTTGCGCGTGATCTTGTTCAGTTGGCGGTAATCTATACAGAATCGGATGGAATCGTCTTTTTTCTTGACCAGGATGACCGGAGACGCCCAAGGGCTGTGCGACGGTTGGATCACGTTGCGCTGGAGCATGTCGCCTGTTCGTCAATAATGCGGCGCTCGGCGGCTGAAACACGGTACGGACGCTGGCGCAAAGGGGAATGGGTGCCGGTATCAATACGGTGAGTAACGGTAGTTGTGCGCCCCAACGAATGTTGCTGGGAGTCGAACGAAGCCGCGAAACGTTGTAGGATGGCGACAAGCTGGGCTCGTTGTAAGGGGGTCAGGCCAGCGTCGATGGACCGGTGGAAAACTTCGAGGGATGATGGAGTGGCGACAGGAATAGGCGTTATGGCGCTGATGTGAAGGCCGGCGGTAGTATCGCCGAAGGGATAGGTGGGCGTGGAATCGAGCAAAGCAACACTACCCAGTGACTGGCCACGAAGTAAAGTGGTAGGGCAGGTGCACGGGTTACAAACAAAAATAGCACTTGCGTTGCGAAAAATTGTCAGCACAGCATGGGGCAGCAACAATGATTTTTGGTCAGCGCATCGTAACGAAGGTGTGTAGATAACAGTGGCGTCGGAAAGAGCAGCACAATAAAGATGCACGAGCACTGAGGAGAAAGGCAAAACGTCGGTGTCCTCTGCGACGTGCACGGTAGCGGCAGCAGCAGCGGGTGTGTCTAAAAAAGTGTCACTGAGGGGTGATGACTCAAGTTGAGCATGGGCGCAGTCTATTATGGCGTTATGATTGGAGAGGAAGTCCCAACCAAGGATGACGTCGTGTGATGAGCGGGCGAGGACGAGGAATTCTATTGTGTATTGAACGTCGTGGATGACAAGGCGGGCGGTGCAGGCGGCTAATTGTCAAATCTCTTGAGCGCTGGCGGTGCGAAGAGAAACTGCAGGAAGCGGCGTCATAACATTTTTGAGTTTGCGAGAGAGGGCGTAATTAAGAACTGAAACTGCTGCGCCAGTGTCTACAAGTGCTTCGACAGGAACTCCCTCGATGAATATGGTAATAATGTTGGCTGGTACATGAACAGGTCTTGAGTTGGTCCCTGATGGCGCAGTTCTTGCCTCCGGAACTGCGGCCGGTAGTTTTCCGTGTGAACGGCTGATTGGCGGCGGAGCATCGGAGAACGGAAACGACGGTCAGGAGAAGGCGAGCGGTGGGAGCGGCGATCGTAACTTGAAGAGGACTGCGGAGGAGGCTCAGGGAACACAGGCGAGGGAGACGGGGGAAGATTGTACATCGGCTCACATGTATAGTCGTAGGGACGAGGGCCACAATTGCGGCACAAACGAGCCACATGACCGGCGACTCTACAGGCGTAGCAAAGAGGTCGGTTGTCTTGTGTGCGCCAGGGGTTGGAAGGGTGTGGCTGTGGTCGACGGCGGAGAACCGGACGATAAGGGGGGATTGTAGGTTGCTCAGTTTGCTGACTTCCCTGAGGCTTATATAGGAGGGGAGGCCGGCTGTACACAGGGGCGACAGGGGGTGGTAGCCGCACCAAAACATCAGCGTACGTGAGAGGAGCCGCCACCAACGGCTGCTGAGGAGGTGAAGGCAGAACCTCAGCGACCTGCTCTTGTATGACACGCTGAAGAGTGGGAGTGAGCGGCGGCGCAGGTGCAGGTGCTGGCGGGCAAGTGAAGGTGGACAAGGAAAGCTGGCGTGCGACTTCCTCACAAACAAACTGTTGAATGTGCTGAATTAGCGACTGCTGGTCCTGGGCACCGTCCCCGGAGAGAGCCAAGCTAGAAAGAGTGGCCTGCTGAAGGCCAGCACGCCGTGTGAAAAGCCGCCTCTTGCGCAGCTCATCGAAGCTTTGGCAGAAGCTGATAACGTCGGACACAGTTTGGGGGTTTTTGGCGACAAGCATTTGGAAGGCGTCATCATCAATGCCTTGCACAATGTGTTCGATCTTCTCGGCGTCGCCCATGGTAGGGTTTACGCGCTTGCAGAGGTCTACGACATCTATGAAACTGGTGAAGTTTTCGCCGGTTTGTTGTGCCCGACTTTGCAAGTTTTGCTCGGCGCAAAGCTTACGTATAGCAGGACGGCCAAAAACTTCAGTCAGGCTGGTCTTGAGAGCCGTCCAGGTAGAAGTGTCACTCTCATGGTTGCGAAACCATACGTTGGCAACGTCGCTCAAATAGAAAATGACGTTTGTAAGCTTCACGGTGTCGTCCCACTTGTACGCACTTACGCGTTCATACGACGCCAACCAGTCTTCTACATCCGTGTCATCGGTGCCGCTGAAGATGGCTGGGTCGCGCTGACGCGCTGCACCGGGACAGATGACAGGTGATGGGGCTGGCGGTCTCAGGCATCGCGGACGTGGCAGGGAAAGCTCGGCTGCGAAGCTCCAGGTTGAGGGGATTGCTGGCACCTCCACCACTTGTTGTAGAAGACCTTGAACAGGGCGATACGTCGTCATCAGTCAATGGAACGTTCTGCGATCAGTCGTGATGTGTCAGCACACGTACGAGCGTCGAAGCGAGCTTCGTTGTCGTTTTCTTTCCTGACCGTCACGTGCGTTGAACATGCTTGTCGTCGTTCTCTTCAGCATCAGGCGCTGAACACATTAGAGCCCAATACCTGTTCTGCAATTTATTTACCCTCAGGACCAGAGGCGTTACAGTGGTCAAATTATATATTATTAAACAAGAAATGTAGTTAGGCATGTAACATTGAACAAGTGTCTCCTAATCATACAATGTTAACTAAATATTACTTAATCATACAATATCAAAAAGTGCCCTGAACAAAGAGTGGGGGGGAGGGAGCTCAGTTCCCAGGTCGAGCCAATGTTTCGAGAAGTGGATTTGTCTTCATCTGGGCAGAGCCTCGTTCATCGCTCTGCCGAGACGAAGACAAGTCCACTTGAACCAGTTCGTTGTCATTGATGGATACAATTTCAATAGCAAGGATGTTCCGATCACGAGCTGTAAGGGGGATATAACACTGAAAAATGAAAAAAAAAAGGTTTTATTGTTACAGCGACTCAGACCAACTTTGTGAACGTGATCAATGCGATGAGAGCGATAGAGCGGCTCTAGAATTAGTTAAGTCTGCAGCGTGGGATGGTGTAATATTTTATGAAATAATACTAAGCGAGAGATTTTACGGCGAGACGATAAAGAAGATAATTCAAGGCTATTTTTCATTGATAACGTGCTGGCTGTTCGATTGTAGTTAGAAAGAATGAAGCGAGTGAAATTATATTGAACAATTTGAAGAGAAAGGGCTAGGGTGACATAGGCAGGGTCACATATTAATGATTCGTATTCAAGTTTTGGGCGTGTAAGATACTTAAACAGCTGCAATTTAAGGGAAGATGGGGCGCTGGAAAAGTTACGACGGAGGTAACTAGCATGCGATTAGCATTACTTCAATCAATGTGGTTAGTTCAGGCTAAATTATTAGTAATATAAACCCCGAGGTACTTGATCACAAAAGGGGAACCAAAGCAGTGTCATTTAAGCAGTAAGTCGTGGGACCGGAATCTGTATCAGATAGGTGCATAACTTTGCATTTGATACTATTCAGTTCCTTGAGCTAAGTATTACATCAGCTTGCTATAGCAGTTAAGTCATTTGTAGAACTGTAGTGTCGCTAGTGTTCCTTATTTTGCGGAAAATAACACCGTCGTTACCGAAAAGATGGATATTAGACGACACAGTGGATGGAACGTTATTAACGTAGATAAGGAAAAGTGGCCAAGAACAGACCCTTGTGTTCCACAAGAACGCATATGAGTTCCATATGCATATGCAGCATAGGGCCATAACTCCCATAGCGGGGAGTTATGGCCGTTTGCTGCCACAAATTTTGAGCAATTAGTAAGGAAGCATGCAATCTATTTCAGAAAAATGTAGTTAATATTTAACAATTTTGTTTAGTAAAGAAAAGAACTTGTACGGAGCTTTGTCGATGGGTTTTGAGAAGTCTAAAATTGTGCAGTCGGCTTGAGATGAACGGTCTAAGATGCAGTGGAGTTTGTGCGTGAAGTGTATAAGCTGCGTTAAACAAGACAGTGATTTCCAGAAGCCATGTTGAGGTAATGTGGAAAATGAATTTGATTCAAAAAAGTTAATTAGCTGATAAAAAAGTGCGTGTTCTCGCGGCTTGCAGCAAGTGCTAGTAAGGGAAATGGGTCGGTAGATCGCAGGATTAGTTGTATCAGCGGATTTAGAATTGGAGCCAGACAGTGGGAAGTGAGGATGTATCCAGTGCCTGCTGAAAAATGTTGTTAAAATTAATGAACTATAAGCATATGAGGTTGTTATTAAATTTGGCTGTTATTTCATCATATTTGATAATCTGCCAAACTACTCTTCTCCCGGTAAACTTGTGGGGACCGCGCTAGCCACATTTAAAGGGAGGTCTTTTCCCGCGGCTACCGATGCGCAACTGCTTTACCCCTTCCCTCTCCCCGCTCATTCCGGGATAACCGCTCCCGCGCGGGGGCTATAAAGAGAGGCGCACGCCGTCGCCTCGCTCTCTCTTCACTCCCGGACGACCCGCGGATCGCTGCCTGCTTGCCCAGACGACGACCCCGCTGACCTCCCGCACCGCCATGGACGGACCCCCTCGGAAGTGAGATTAAAGATATTTGTTACACGGCCCGCTGTGTGTGTGTCTTGCGTATCTCTCGGGCAGAGGAATCGCTCACGACTGGCACCCAACTGGGGCTGATAGCACCCATGTGAACGATTTCTCTGCCGATGTGGGAGCGCACGGCAAGGCTCGCGACGGGCCGGTCCTTTGTATGGTAGGCGCGACGCCATTTTGAGTTTAGGGCTATCGTATGTGCAAAAGTGGAGTGTAGTATAGTAGTGTTTGTATGGTGTCTTAATTTTGTTTTGGGTTATGTGTGTGTTTTTTAGCTTCAGACGGTTTGTGTCTGAATTTTAATTTTTTGCACATGTTAGTTTTACGAAATATTATCGCCGCAATTAGCCTTTGCGACTACCCTCCTGATGCGGGCTAGATGGTAGTCGTGCGCGTGCAGTTGTTCTGCGGCTCCCGGCCGGCCTTAGTTGCTGAGTGCAATGCCGCCGAGAAAAGACGTGCCAGATAGGACCGCCACTTCGGACGACAGTGCGTCCGGAAGTGATGTAAGGGATGCGATAGAGTCTGCGCAGATTACCGATGCGGCCACCCTGATGAGGCAGATGAACGAAATGTTGTCTGTGTTCCCCCGCCAGCTCGGTTCGGTGGCTAGCGCCAACCAAGCCGCAGCTGCGGCGACAGTTTCGCGTCCGCGGATAAATGTAGAGGTCCCTTCCTTTTCCGGTACACGGACGGGAAGTCAGTCCACGAGTTCTTACAAGAACTCGAAGATTATCAGACGGCACTGGGTTCCCCAGACGACGTGGTGCTAGCGCAGGTAATTCCCGTAGCACTTGTTGAGCGCGGCGCGATAGAGACGCTGCCAGCCAGCCTTTCAGTCGATGGTAGACGTCACAGATCGCTTCGGCACCGATTTCTTGCCGCCCGATTACGAGCGCCGGATGCTTGAGGATCTAGCGTTGCGCGCACTGCACCCAGAGGAGAGAACAGGTCGCGCGCGTGATCAGGCAGTGCCAACCGCGTTTCAGGCCGCATTTGCGGGGACGTCGTTTTGCAAACCTCGAGGCCCTAGCACAGGAAGCGAAGGTAGTGCAGGCGGATTTACTCGCTGAATTGTGCTACCAGCCCCCCCCAGGGCAGCCGAATCGCTAGAGCCGCGATGCGCCTAGGCCAGAGGACAAGACTCCGCGCCGCGCGCCAGAGGCGCAGGCGTAATGACGGTAGGGCAGGAAAGGCCGTCGGAAGGCTCCGGTATTCCTCGCGCTCTTGACCCCTGCGCGTTCGAGCAGCGGCGCTGAGCTGGGTGCGTCAGCGACGTCCGCATAGGCGCGGAGAGAGGGAATAGACGTCTCCAACGGCATCGTGGAACGCGGCATCAATCGACCGCGCGACAGGTGATACGATTGGCTTAGCTGCAATTGCAACCAGCCGGGCCACGTGACACGCGAGTGTCAAGCAAGCGTATGCAGGGAAACGCGGACCGCCGGTGGCGATAATTGCTAACACCAGCCTGTCGCCGTCGGCGGGAGAATTTCGCTGTAGTCACGGCAGAAAATAGGAAATATACTCCCACGCCGCGTCATCGGGCGACCGCACCGGCGGCGCAGAGGCTCCCCCCCCCCCCCCCCCCCGCCTGTAGAGCGCAAGGAATGTTGTCGCGCTCGAGCCCTTTTATGCTAGAGTGGTTAGCTGGTCAAAGCTACTCTGCACTCGTTGACACGGGCTCAACGCTGTCACTGGTCGGTGACGACGTGTTCGAGGCCTGCCGTAGATGTAACATTCGTGTGAGGCCAGCCGAAACCCCTTTGAGCTTAGCAGCCGGGGCGGCAAAAGCGGAGGGAGCGGTGCGTCTGGTCGCGCGCTTTGACAGCAGAAAGCGGAGGCATCGCTTCGTCTCTGCCCAGTTTAGCCATACCAGTTATTCTGGGAAGAGATCTTCTTTCGAGCGAAGGCATTGTGCTCGACATGGGGGAGAACCCCTATTGCAAAAACCAGCGTCTCCAGTGCGAAACCAGTAAGATTTTCGCGCTGGTTTTGCACTGGATCTGCTGGGCACGCTGGAGGTCTGCGATATTCACTGGAGCAGTAACGGGAAGACACTGGCTGCACTGGTGCGATGGGAGAAAAACGCTGGGATTAGACTTTTGACGATGGGTGTGTCGCTGGCATCCGCGATGCACTGGGAGAAGCGCTGTATGTGCGCTGGGCCGCACTGGTCCCAGTGCCCCAGTATAGACGGTGCGGCCTGCGGCGTCAGCCGGAGTAGCATCCCTCAGGGGCCAACAGGGCAACAGCGTACTTTCAATCGACCATCGGGGGGGGCATATGAAAAATATGGTTCAAGCAAGCGCTTTTTGCTGCGAAGTGGTTACGCATTTGTAAGAAAACAAAGGCAGTATCTTTTTCTAGAGTTTCCATGTTTCGATAGGTCGTTTCGAGCGTTTCGAGAGAGACAACGACCGCCGCGCCTCAATCTCATGACACACTTACGATTAGTGCACAACTAAAGCTGGAATTAAATAATGTGGGCTACCATGCATAACCAACTTCACAGCTGGTCGTAAGGGCACTCTAACACAATGATTACTGCCAAAATGTTCAATGCGGGCTCAATCGCAGGCGAGCGTAGCCTGCACCACGGCCCAGTATAAACAGCAGAAAGAAAAACTAAAACCAGGAAGAGAGTAGTTTACCGAGCGATGGCCCACGAGAGAAAAAGCAACAACATACAGCGCTTGTAATACATAATATTTGGCGTGTTTCTCAAGCTTTTGTGCTCCTTCTTACTCTGCGTATCAAGCAGCCGAGCCCTCAGTCATCGCAACGCTTCCCGCAATGTTTACATACAAATAAGGTTTAGTTACACGCAATTAGGGTCATCGCTGCGGCGCTTGCCGGTATTGAAGCTTGGTCGCACATTTTTCCTTGAAGGCTTCTACTAAAAGCTGCGTATTCAGCGAAAATTAGGCCCACGGTAGCAGAGAACCACCCATGAGCCGGGGTTGGTAAATTTGCCATCGATGTCAAACTCCACTTGTTAAAATGATTCCAGTGCACAAAATAGCGCGCATAGGCACCCAGAACATTAGTTGCAAGTCGTGAGAGCAGACAGCAAGCTAAAATGATCGAGAAGTTGCAATTGTTAGAGCGGTAGCAATGGCCTGTAGACTGCGAAACATGAAGTCCCAACCTTATAAATGCGGGTCATGACATAAAATGCAAAAATGTTTAGAGGAAATCCAGTTCTCGGCGTGGCCGAGTGGTTAGCGCCCTGAGGTCGTGATTGATATGTGCCTAGGGACTTAGTTCGAGGCGCGCTTGGAACACGAACTTTTTTTTACTTTTTCATGTTTTTTTTTATGTACCTAGCTTGTTTCGTTACTTTTTACTTTTTAGTTTTTATCCCGCGCCTTTTTTCCTCCGGGCGAACAGTGCCGCCAGTGCGGAGCGTCCCAGTATGCCGCGTCCCAGTGCGCCCAGTTTCCAGCGTCATACTGGGACCATAATCAGGTATGGCGCTGGGGCGCTGGCACCCAGTGGCACTGGTTTTTGCAATAGGGACGGCTATCGCTACAGCCTCTTCACCCCCCTCATGCCCTTTGTCAGCGCACCCAAACAGGAATGCGTCGCCCAGAGGGCGCTTGTGTGGCAGACAGCTCCCCCGCGATGCTGAATGGTAGCCCATTAGGAGCAATTAACCCGTCCTTCTCAGGATCCGGTTGTCAGCGCCGAAGGCTTGTTCAAACTTTACTCCCGTTTTCGGATTGCTTCACAGGGAAACCGGGGAGAACAGACGTGCTTCAGCACGAGATTGAAACGGGTGATGCGCGCCCTTTCATGTGTAACCCGCGGCCGTTAAGCACGCATAAGACACAGCTTCTCGACAGCGCCTTTGACGAGACGATAGATACCGGCGCGATGAGACCCTCGCAAAGTCCCTGGGCGTCCCCAGTGGTTCTAGCGCCAAAGAAAGATGGTTTGGTCAGGCTGTGTGTTGAGTTTCGAAAGCTCAACTCATTGACGCCTGCGGTTGCGTACCATTTCCAGTCGATCGAGGCTGTGATGTACGCGTTAGGGAATGCAAGGTTCTTCACAGTCCTGAATGCAAGCAGAGGGTACCTGCAGATTGAGGTGGCGGAAAGTGACATTCAGAAAACCGCATTCACCTGTCACCGCGGGCTCTTTGAATTTACTCGACTCCCATTTGGTTTGTCTAATGCACCGAGCATGTTCATGCGATTGATGGACATTGTGCTGGGCGATGCAAGGTTCAACTACGCGATGGCGTACCTCGACGACTTCGTGATATTCTCACAGTCGTTCGAACAGCATCTCAATTACCTTAATTTCGTTCTTGAAAGAATGAGACGTGCGGGTATAACGATCAACCCAAAGAAAGTGCTGTTGGCATCAAAGAGTGTGAACCTCTTGGGCTTTGTAGTTGATGATGGCACTTTGAGACCAAACGATGACAAACTGCAGGCAATTCTGAACTACCCCTGCGCGACGGATGTGAAGAGCTTGCAGAGGTTTTTGGGAGTGGTTGCTTTCTACAGACAATTCATCCCTAGGTGTTCGGAGCTCGCTAGTCCGTTGAACCAGCTGTTGCGTAAAGCTCGAAGTGGGTCTGAGGCAAGGAACAGAACGACACTTTTGTTGCCTTGGCGCGCGCGATAGCGAACACCGCTAGTTTGCACCTCCCCGACCTGGCCAAGCAGTTTGTCTTGCATACAGATGCTAGTGATGCCGGTGTAGGAGCTGTTGCAGGAACACGAGGGCAAGCTGCGCCCTGTCGAGTTCGCTAGCCGCACGCTCACATCGGCGGAGCGGAATTACTCCGTGACCGAAAAGGAATGCCTGGCGATAATGTTCGCATTGTAAAAGTTCGACATGTACCTAGACGGAGCGGTTTTCACCGTGCAGACAGATCACCATGCACTTTCGTGGTTAAAGAGGCCGAGAAACCCCTCAGTCAGACTCGCGAGATGGGCGCTGATGTTGCAACGTTACTCGTACGCCATTGAGTATACCGCCGCGGCAGCATGAATAAGGTGACCGATGCTTTATCGCGCGCATTGTGGAAGGCTGGCAGAAGCGCATCAGAGGCGCAGACTAGTATTGCTGAAAGCGGCGTCGCCGCTATTGGAAAGGAGGAGAGGGCGGACGCGAGAGAAGTGGTTCTTTATTGGGGAGAATGAAAGGGGGATCGGCGCGTTCAACTGTCTCCTCAGGTGTGAGGGATCACCGCCGTTGCGCCGAATTAAGGGGGAGGGGGTTAAAAGGAATGGCGGATGACTGGCAAGGAAGGAAGGGAAAGGGCAAGAGGATCCGGTGAGCCTAGAGCGCCGGGATAAGCGCGAGGCATGGAGACGGGATCACTGAAGGTCGGCCCACTGTTGGATGGGCGGACAATAGGAGTGCGGGGCTCGGAAGAGCGGAGCTGGTGAAGGGGTCCAGGGTTCGTACCGGTGAGGCACAAGGACCCGCAAGGAAGGGGTCACTCAGGGTGATGGCGGTGACTCTGGGAGGGCCACTGAGGTCACGGTCTGGGCACAACACTCGGAGGCACAGTAGTTTGAGTGAGCACAAACATGACACAGTAACGACACACAGGATGAGCACAATGTGCGAAGGCACAGTCAGTGAAGTCACACTTTGGCCAGAGCGAACAAAGGCATAGTCAGGGATGGCACAACACTCGGAAGCACAGTGATTCGAGTGAACACAAGCATGACACAGTCACTGAGCACAGTAACGTGACACAGCATGAGGACAATGTGCGAAGGCACGGTCAGTCAGGTCACACTTTGGGCACAGGGAACAAAGGCATGGTCAGGGGCGGCACAACACTCGGCGCACAGTCGCTCAAGTGAGCACAAACCCGACACAGCCTCTGAGCACAGTAACGAGTCACAGGATGGGCACAATGTGCGAATGCACAGTCAGTGAAATCACACTTTGGGCAAACGGAGAGGAGCGCAGTCAAACGCGCACAGCATAACGCGAGGTAGCCAGATTGGGTAAAGTAGATAAATGCCCTGTGGCACAGGTGAGACAAAACGCCAAGATGTCATAGGCGCATAATAAGGTGGGTGGACTCGAGGTAGTCCAGAAGGGCAAAGAACGCACGCTGGACTTCTTCTGCACGAGCGTGGGTCTCCTGGAGAGCCAGGATATCCCACTGCTTCAGTGGCAGAACAGCTGCGAGCTCAGGTGGACGGTGGCAGAGGGAAGAATAGTTCCACTGCATCACTCGCGGCCGATGTACATGCTGGTTATTAGCCATGATAGTTAAAGGTTTCATAAGCGGCAAGAGCCGCCGCGCAGAGTTGCCGCGCAGGTGAGTTGACATGAAGATGCCCGATGAGAGCCGCAACGGCAGCTGCAAGTGCGGCTGTGATGGCTTCGCGCTGGTCAGAGTGAGCAGGGCGCGATGCGGGGGCTGAGCGTGGGGGCGACTTCGCAACACCACAGTAAGACTGGGGGTCGTGGGAAGTCGAGTTGCGTGGCTCAGCGGTGGTTGCTGGGTGATCTCGTGGGGGTTGGATGGAGTTAGTCGACGCTGCAGCTTTGCCAGAACTTGTGCTGGCAGGCTCAGCTCGTTCCTTCTTCACCATTTTAACGGCCTCTTGCCGTGTGATGCGGATCTTGGATGTGGCCAACGCAATGGCGACCTGCCTCTCCTGTTGTCAGCGTGGGCACCTTGGCTCTGTAGCGGCATGCCTCCCCTTACAGATGAGACAGTGAGGGGAGGTTGCGTCGCAGTCGTCGGTCGGGTGAGAAGCACCGCAGCGAAGACAGCGGGGGGGAAAGGTGCAGGCCGCCGTGGCATGACCATAAACTCCGCACTTGAGGCATTGTAAAGGGCGTGGGAGGCGAGCGCGAACAGAGCGCCGGAGTTTGTACAGGGCCACCTCTTGTGGTGGCTCAGTACCTGCGAAGCGGATGACTAGCTCATCCAAGTACAGGGACGCTGTTTTCAAGTCCGTTGACGATGTCGTCCTCAGAGAGGCTGGGGTCGACTGAGAAAATGAGGCCAGAGGAGGTCTTCCCACCACCTTCCTTAGCTCGCACTTGGACACCACAGTTGTCGTTGACAGCTAGGAGAGGATCAAGATCACTTGAAGAATGGGTATCCACAGCACAGACATTACGGCGGAGGTTCACCCTAACAGCCTTAACTCCAGGTAAGGCGGCCAGAAACTTAGCAATGGAGTCCCGGCTGGGACAGAGGAAATTGTCTTTTTTCCGCGCAGGATAAAAGAGGAGGGTTGCTGAGGGCAGCCTCCGAGTCTCTGGGTGGAGGAAAGAGGCGGGCCACTGGGGCTATGCGTGAGGAAGCATTGGAGGTATTGCTAGGAAAACCGGCAGAGGGCTTTTCTTGGGGCACTCTTTGCTTCGCGCGGCGAGACTTGCGTTTGTTGCGCTTGGGTTGAGTGGCCTGGTTGGACGTGTCCTTATGTGTGAGATTGCTCACAGGTTGGTTTTGCTGTCCTGGAGGGGCAGCAGGACTGGAGCTCTTGAGGGCAGACGAGGCCCCGGAGGTCAGGGGGCAGATGCCAGGGTCATCGTACTCGGAGTTGGGGGGAGGAAACGCATCCTGCCCAGAATCGGCGACCTTGGAAGAGGGGGCGTGGTTGCGGTTGTTCGCCTCAGCTGTTCGAGACTTTTCCTGTATCTCGACCCAATTAGGCTCGGTATCATAGTCTGTCTCAGTGAAGGCATCTTCTATGGCTGATGCTCTCTGCAGGGTTGTGAGTTGTGAGGAAATCCCAGACAGGGAAGTTTGGGAGGAAGTTGTCTCCTCACCTGAAGCTGGTGGGTGCTCCTCGTGCGCAGTGCTTGGGAGTACGGCAGGCAAGGTGGATGGACTTGAAGCTGGAGGGCTCTCCTGCGTAATGCTTGGCAGTACGGCAGGCAAGGTGGATTGACTTGAAGCTGGAGGGTTCTCCTCATGCGCAATGCATGGGAGTACGGCAGGCAAGGCGGATGGATTGGCTTGCTGACCAGGGGTGGGAGAGTCTATCCAGGAGGCATCGAACCGCCTGAGGACAGGTGGATCTGGCGTTTCACCCTGATCCCTAAGGGAGAGGTTAACAGGGCTTGCTGGGCGCTGTGGTGGCGTGTGGATACCCTCCGAAGGTGGGGGTCTCTCTGAGGCAGCCACGATATTCTGTGCTTCGACTTTTGCTTCTAAAATTTTGTGGCCTCTTCGCACAGTTTTCGAAGCATGCGGGAGCAGTCAAAGCTGCCCGCGCGACGGTGGCGACCAGGAAGCTTGAACCGGAGTATATCTACTCTGGCTTCCATTGCAGGTAGATGTGTCTCTTAAAGACGACGCTTTATCCAGCCATGTTAGGTCCAAGTTCAAGGCATCGAAGAGGCATGGTGCACAGCACCCCACCGATGGATGCACAAGAGACCCGTACGTCACACATGGAGGCGGAAATATGGGCTAGTAGCACGGAAGTGCACTGGGAGAACGCGGACACAGTGTCTGATCGGCAGGCGAAGCACGAACGCGCACTGAGAGAACGGGCAGAGGCAAGGGAGCCGAAAAACTAAAAAGCACGAACGCGCACTGGGGCAATGCGGAAAAGTACAGGGTGACACACACTTATAGGGTATGTGTGAGGTTCTGAGGGCGCACTGGGGCAACACGGAAGAGGATAGGGCGACACTCACATAATGGGTATGTGTGAGGCTCCGACGGAGGAAAAAGGCCGGCTGGCGAACTCACCCCTCATGCGACGTAATCCAAAAACCACAAGGAGGTAATCCAATGAAGGTAATCTAAGGGCGATGGGTAGAGGCGGTAGGAGCCCGCCGACACGCGTCCGCTCCCGAGGAGCGCGAAGACGCGAGTGCGGAGAAAAGGGGGCGGAGCCTCAAAAAGGGGCGGAGCGGAGAGTGGCGACGAATGAGAAGAGCGGGAGAAGAGGGGCGAACTGCCGGTCGACGAGGGAGCTCAGAGCGACACGTCTGTCCTCCACGAGAGCTCGACGAGGGCGGACGCGAGAGTCGCGCCCTGCGTAGTTAAAGAGAGAGAAGAGGCGGATAGAGGTACCGCGCTGTGCTGCGAGAGAGGGAAGGCGCAGCAGCTGGTGGCGGCGACTACTCGCCTGCCAAGAAGCGAGGCAGAGAGAAATCTGTCTTGGAGAGTAGCGGTCAGTAGGGAAGACCTAATTGAGGCCCAGAAAGCAGATGGTCTATGCCAGCGGGTGCTGACAGAGCTTGCGAATAGTGCAGCTTGCACCGGGAAGGTGGTGGTACAAACATTATTCAGTGAAGGCCCAAAAAATAAGAAAGTAAAATTATGTTGCCGCCGTTCCGTGGGTGGCCTTCCAGCTGCTGGTCGTGGCCTCCAGGTCACGCCTGGCGGCGACTTCCGCTGCCCAGGTCGTAAGCCGCTGTTGAATATGCGGCTCCAAGCTGGCCAAAGCAGCCTCCCACAGCTGCGGGCTGTTTATTTGCCAGGAGACGGGGGAAAGTGCGCCGGACAAGAGTAAAGAATGTGAGCATATTCTGCTCGGGGAGAGCTGCAAAGCGTGCATTGGGGCAAGAAGGCACCGGGGTGAATAAGGGCAAGGCGTGCAGGGGAGAGGAAAGTGTGGGCCTGCAAATGGCGCCACGTATTCTGTTCGATTTTAGATAGGGACTTGTGAGGGGGAGGGAGGGATAATCGGGAGTTGCGGTAGTGGAGGGTGATGTCATGGAAGGTGAGGAGGGAGTCACGGGTGTCCATCCCGGTCGGTCATTTCGCGAGCGATAGAATTTGCTGCCTCATTTCCAGGGTGCCCCGCGTGAGCCGGAACCCAAAAGAGTTGGATAGATCGGGAAAGGGGGGAGGAGTGCTTAAGGATATTGAGCGCAGAGGAAGAGATTGTACCTTTTGCAAAGTTGCGGACTGCGGTCGCTAAATATGAAAAGGGCTGGTGTGCTGGCAATGGCGAGGGCGATGGCTGCTTCCTCTGCGGCAGAGGAAGTGAGAGCATGAATAGTGGCGACGGAGAGGGGGGCTCGTGTATTAGAGACAGTGGCCACGGCATAGGCGGGATGCGAGAGGTAGGGTGCTGCATCAACATACACGGCGTCAGACCGTGTACCGTACTGGCACCAGAGGGTGGAGGTTCGGGCAGATCGGCGAGCGGCATGATGCTCAGGGTGCATGTTCTTGGGAAGGGGCTTGACAGTAAGCATGGAGAAGAGGGAGCTGGGCAAGAGATGGGTGACACAGATAGGGGAGACAGGGGTCAAGCGAAGAGAAGAAGGGCTCTGCCAGGGGTGGTGCGAGATAAGCGATCGAGTTGTACCGCGCGATGGGCCTCCACAAGTTCTGAAAGAGTATTGTGGACGCCCATCGCCAGTAGACGAGAAGTGGGGGTGGAAGTGGGAAGCCCGAGAGCCGACTTATAGGTTTGGCGGATGATACAGTTGACCTTGTCTTCCTCGGTACGAGACAGAAAGGGGTCGGGGAGGGAGTAGACAAGGCGGCTTAGCACAAAGGCCTGAACAAGACGATGGAGGTCGTGCTCGCGCACGCCGTAGTGTCGGTTAGCGACCCGTCGGATCAGCCGTACAGTCTGCTGGACGGTGGTAGTAAGGCGGGAAAGGACAGTAGTGTGTTTGGCATTGGATTGGAGAAAGATACCGAGAATACGGCTGCAAGAGACAGAAGGGATGGGATGTCCTTCGATAGCGACGTTAAGGTTAGGAGATGAGGTTGGAACTATGCCTCGAGCCAGGAGGAGCAGGAGCTCCGACTTGGGTGGGGAACAAGCTAGCCCGACCGTGCGAGCATAATCGGCAACCGTTATAGCACCCGCCTGGAGAGCGGCTTCCATCTCACCAAGATTGCCGGTAGTCACCCAGAGGGTGATATCGTCAGCGTAGAAAGCATGCGTGAGGTTAGGAATGCAAGCTAGATCACGTGCCATAGGGAAAAGGGTGATGCTGAAGAGAAGGGGAGAGAGACCAGAACCCTGGGGGGTACCTCGATTTCCAAGAGGGAACCCGGGAGAGGAGAGGGTGCCGAATGAGATCTCAGCCGTGCGATGGGCAAGAAAAGCCTTGATGTAACTATGGATTCGGGAACCCACGTTAAGGGTAGAAAGGGCATCTAGGATAGCGGTATGGAAGACATTATCAAATGCTTTCAAGTCCAGTGCCATGATTGCCCGAGTGCGCTTATCGTGAAGAGGGTGAAGGACCTCTTCGGAGAGCTGGAGCATGACATCCTGTGTAGAGAGAGATGGGCGAAAGCCGAACATCGAATCGGGGAAAAGATGGTTGTCCTCGTGGAAGCTCTGTAAGCGGTCTAGAATGACGTGCTCAAAGAGCTTACCGAGACAAGAGGTGAGGGAAATAGGACGGAGATTTTGAATGTCTATTGGTTTGCCGGGCTTGGGGATGAAGGTCACCTTAGCGTGGGTCCACTCAGAAGGCAGAGCGCCTTCGTGCCAATGTTTGTTAAGGAGGTCCGTAATGGCCTCTAGGGATGACGTGTCCAGGTTACCGAGGGCCTTGTTAGAAATTTGGTCTGCTCCTGGTGCGGAAGTGGTGCGGAGCTTATGTAGCGCCGCACAAACCTCCCCTAAAATGATATCTGCGTCAAGCGCAGGATTAATGGTGCCGATGTAAGAAGGGAGGGGGGACGGAGGGGAAGTGCAGAGATAGCGATCTCGGAGTGCAAGAAGGAAATCGGAATCGGATAGCGGTGAGGATTGTAGGAGGCGCGTGACATCCCTGCGTTGCGTGGCCTTAGTATGCGACGGGTCAAGGAGGACACGTAGGAGCGCCCACGTATCCCTCAGCCCGAGGTTACCGGCCATGCGGTCGCATGTCTGGCCCCACTGCTGCCTGGTGAGGCATGAGCAATGCTCCTCAATTTCCATACCCAGGTGGGCAAGGCGGAGGCGTAGTGAGCGATTGTGTTTTTGTGAAAGCCAGCGGCGGTGCAGGGAATGATACGTCTCCCATAGGTGAAGGAGGCGGCTGTCAGCCGTGGAGGAGTGAGGAGGGGTAGGGACGGTAGAGGTGGCTGATGAAACATCTTTGAGCAAGGTGGCAGTCCATTGAGAAAGGTCTGAGATGGAGGGGGGGCATGTTGCCGTGAGTGGCGGAACCGATCCCAGTCGACTACCTGGCTCAGACACTGGCGGGAGGATAGGCTAGGAAGAGAGAAAGAGATGCACAGAATATAGTGGTCGCTGCCGAGAAAGACCCAGGTGTTCGTCCACGCTGCGTCCACGACGTTTTTGCAGATAGAAAGGTCCGGATTAGTGTTGCGTTGGACGCTGGAGCCGATGCGGGTTGGGTCAGAAAAATCATTAAGGACGGATAACTGTTCGTTCTGGATGAATGTCCACAGCGCGAGATCTTTCCTACTGTTCCCGGGATAACCCCAGCTGACGGGATGCGCATTGAAATCCCCAAGAATGAGGAGCGCGTTGCGATGTGCGCGAGAAAGGGCTTTGCGTAGAAGGAGGAGGAAAGGAGCTGAAGGTGTGCGAGAAGGCTGTAGACAATAAGAACAAAGAGACTGGTATCCTGTCGCCGCCGGGGGAGGAGTTCTAGGTAAAGGTGCGTGCAATATGGAACGTCGAGAGGATGCTCTATCGCCTTGTAGTTGCGGTGAATCAGAGTGGCAATGTTCGGGGGGGGATGCGGAAGGAGGATGGAAAGCAGTGAAGTCGCGCAGCTTAACTGGTGAGAAAGTTTCTTGGAGGGCGATTAAAGCGGGCAGCTCGGAGGGAGGGTTGTTCTGGAGGTGGAGCTGCAGCGCGTTGCGCTTTCCGCGGAAAGCACGGCAGCTCCACTGCCAGAAATTAAGGCGTGAGGGGTGTCTGGCCATCACGAGGCCTGGGTGCCCCTGCTGGTGCAGGGGGATTGGGAGATGAGGAGGAGGGGAGGAGGGATGACACCATTAGGGTCGTCTGGGCAAATTCGGCTTCGTGGGTACTCTGGCGGGCCTCAATTCTGGCTACGCGTTCGTTAATTTGTTCCATCCATTTCTGCATGTCGGTACGCAGGGTAGAAATTGCGGCCATGAGGTGTTGCTCATGGGCATCAAGAAACGAGGCTGTGTGGCGGATGACGGCCTCCACCTACGGGGTGGATGTGGGCTGGTTGGTGGATCGCCTGTTTTGTGGAGGGGTGCGGGAAGGGGAGGTGGCGGGGGAGGAAGCATTGGAGGAGATGGACATGGGGGCGGGTAGGAGCGGCTGGCACTTTTGAGTGACAGGTGGTGGGGGCATTGTGGAGAAGGGATGGGGAGTTGTGGGCGCCCTAACGATGCCTTAAGCTGTTGCTTTAGCAGGGTAATCTCCCTGTTTTGGGCAGCGACTTGAGCTTTGAGCTCTTCTTTTTCGGGGTCGGGGGTGGGAGGCTGCAAAGGCCGGCTCAACTGGGAAGAAGTCGATGAGGTGTCTTGACTCGGCAGTGGCGGAAAAGAGACGGAGCGGCGGCGGGGGTGCGTTCTTAGCGGGTCCGGGAGTTGGACCGCTGGCGGGGTCTAGATAAGCGGGAGTCTTCGGTGGAGGGTTTTGATTGCGGTGGGGTGGATGACGTTGACTTAAGGCAGGAGGTGGTTGGAGAGGGACCGGTCCTCGCGTAGCGAAGTCCACACGGGCGGGATGCCGTGACATGTGTGCCTTGGCACAAGATGCATTTAGATTTGCAGTCGGGGGCTCCCGAATCTCGTGCACGGCTCCGCAGCGAGTACAGCGTCCGGATCTGGGCTGGGTGCATACATCGGAGCGATGGCCGTAGCACCAACAATTGGTGCAGGCTTTGGCCTTGCGGCGGAAAGGGTGGCAGATAAAAAGGCCGCAGTTAAATATCATGCTGCGGGGTAGTTCTTTTGTGCCGACGAAGGTGATCAGGATGGACCGCGTAGGTCCCATCTGTCTTGCATCGGCAATGGCGTAGGTGTTGCTGGGGTTCATAGCTTGAAGGTCTGCTATGATCTCCTCTTGGCCCTGTTTGTCCACGGCGTTGTAACGGAGCGGCAACATAAGCGCACAGGGGGTACGAATTGGTTGCGAGACGCAGCTCAGAGGTTCAGACATATAACCGGGTGCGTTGGTCTGAGGGTGAACTAGCAGTGAATGAGTTGTTGTATGGGTTGATACGTAGGCGATCCTTGGCACGGGCGGTGGCATAGTCAACTTTGGCGGTGGCACAAAGCAAGGTCAGGAGGGCCCCATTGGTAGTGGTGCGGAGGTCGAGGCCGCCGCCTGGGCGGAACACAATCCTGTAGTCTTCTTGTGGAAGTCGAGGTAGAGGGACATGGAGATGTAATCTGGGAGTCTTTAGTGATGGTGGGGGCGCTATGGCTGACTTGAGGGGGTTGCTTTGAGGAGTAGCGTCTCCTCTAGGGTAGGCCGAACGCTGGGCCTTAACAATTCGGGTCCAGCGGGGGTCGTCGTCAAATTCTTCTGGGGTGACGGGCGTACCGTCGACTTGGTTCTCCATGTCGTCTTCGAGGCTACAGCAGTACGACGTTTGCGTTGATGATGGCTTACTGCTCCGCTACATCCCCCAACTTGACGAAGAAGAGGCGATAGCATTCCCTTTCCGAGTCGTGATCCCGAGAAAGTTGCGAAAACGATTTCTCCGGTACTTTCATAACTCAGCGCTGGCAAGCCATGGCAGTGGCAGTAAGACTTATGACAAGTTATGCCGTGTCGCGACCTGGCCAGGTATGAGAAGTATGTGCTGGGTTACGCCCGCATAT
The DNA here is from genome assembly GCA_023969395.1 of Amblyomma maculatum. Lineage (NCBI taxonomy): Eukaryota > Metazoa > Arthropoda > Arachnida > Ixodida > Ixodidae > Amblyomma > Amblyomma maculatum. The sequence goes on along the minus strand of JAJIZL010018870.1, from coordinate 655,673 downwards.
GTCCTGTTCGCCAGGTAGCCAAGCCTCGGGCGGGGAAACCCGCTGGCATGATGAAGCCGGTAGTTAGCAACTATCCGTAGCAAGTGGTCGCGTGCGATATTATAGGACCCCTCCCTCGCTCCGCGCGCGGTAACCAATATATCATGGTAATAACGGATCCCTATTCCAAGTGGGTTGAGGTATTCCCATTTAGGAAGCTTGTGTCAGAACGGATTTGGGAGAAACTGTTGGAGACATTCACTCGTTTCGGTTTCTCTTCCGACCTGATTACAGACAGTGCTTCGTATTGCACAAGTGAAGTCTGTTGATTCCTGTCGGGCGCTTCAAATTTGCCACAGGAAAACGAGTACCTACCATGCTCAGAGCAACATAACCGAGAGAGTGAATCGGAATGTCAGGAGCCTGCTGGTCGCGACAACCGAGCAGCCCAGAGATTGGGACGCACGGCTGTCCGAACTGGCGTTCGCCACTAGAACAACCGTGAACAGGTCGGTGGGTATGACACCTGCGTACTTGAATTTTCGGAAAGAGACTGCTTTTCCGCTAGAGAACGCCCTACTTAACGCGGCGGGGCCCGCGCCCCTCCGCTTACGCAGTACGCGACAAAGCTCCGCGAACGCCTTGAGGCAGCGCAGCGCGCGGCTCGTGAAAACCTCGATGTCGCGCGCATGAAGCAAGCGGATCACTACAACAAAGGTCGTCATCCCATGGTGTTCAACACGGGCGACTTGGTACTGAAAAGAACGCACCCGCTTAGTAAAGTAGCACGTGGTTTCGCTGCGTCGCTAACGCACAAATGGGTTCGACCATTCGAAGTTACGGCACGGACTACGCCGCTCACATGCGGTTGTTGACGAGCTGTGAAACCGCCGGTCCGGTGCACGTCGCAGACTTGAAAGCTTACCTCCTTCGCAAGGACGATAACAACGAAGCGGGGGAAGCTCAAGGCGATGCAGCGATCTCCCCCAAAGTAAGGCGTACAGGTAGTAACCCGGTTCGCAACCGACCCTATAACCTAAGACCAAGGTAGTGCACTACTTTGTTTAACGTCTTTGCTTCTTTCAGAATGCATTCTGATAAGATTTTGCAGCAGCCAGAGGAACACCGTAGCTAGGGCGGGAAACCGCACCAAGCGCATGGTTCAAGGAGGGGCCACTTAAACAGGGGGTACCCCCCTAGTTTGTAGTGGTTTGTGACCCATCATCGTGTCCAGCGCGGCCATGCTGGCCGGCTTCAAAAAGGCTGGCTTTAGAGCCTGCTGCCCAGTGGCAGTCTTCAAAGAGGCTGGATTTGGAGCCTGCTGCCCAGGCCTGGAGTACGGGCCTCAGGAATCCAGGTGTGCCTGGGGCGGAAACGCCTGCTGCAAAGGTGGCGGAGTGCATCCAGCACGGCGCCACGTGGAAATGGGTCGACAGCGAGGTAGAGCAGCAGCTCAAGGCCGCTTCCAGGCGTATCCGTGGCCGAGCCCAGCTGTACTGTGACCCCGAGGATGTGGCCGCTGCCGGAGAGGGACCAGCCGGAACAGTCCCACCATGCCTGCTTCTTCTCCCGCCACACGAACCAGCTGAGAAACATCCCACCAGAGCCAGGCGACAAGCCTTCATATTGCACGCCGACCCGGGCTCGGACATGGGCATGACCCGGCTGTTGCTGGACCCCAGGTCGGACGCTGAGGGGGGAGGGAGATGTGGGGACTTCGCCAGCCACTTTTAAAGGGACCCCTTTTCCCGCGCCAACCGATGCGCCGCCGCTTTACCCCTTCCCTCTCCCCGCTCATTCCGGAATAACCGGTCCCGCGCGGGGGCTAAAAAGAGAGGCGCACGCCGTCGCCGCGCTCTCTCTTCACTCCCGGACGACCCGCGGATCGCTGCCTGCCTGCCCAGACGACAACCCCGCTGACCTCCCGCACCGCCATGGACGGACCCCTTCTAAAGTGAGATTAAAGATGTTTCTTATACGGCCCGCTGTGTGTATATCTTGCGTATCCCTCGGGCAGAGGAAGCGCCCACAAACTTAGTAACTGAAGTAACTTAACAATGCCTTGCACATCGAAAATAATTCTCGGCATCAAAATGAGGTTGTAATGATGGGTAGCAGAGGAAATAAGTTTTTTTGCATGAGAAAAGCTTTTAATAAAACAACTGTTAAGAACAGTCGCACACAGATTAGTATGAATAGGATTATTAGATGAATCAAGGGCAATATGGTTATAGGTCGACGGGTTAACTGTGCACCAAGGCTTCAAAGTATTTGATTTCAGCATCGACGGAAGAGTGTTAGAAAGAAAATTTCTTTTGGCGTTTTTTAATGTTGCAAAGTAAGCATTAGCGGCTATTTCGTACGCGAACCAAATTCACTCAATCGATAAAGACGTTTCAATGTTTTAGATAGACCTTTGATGTGTGTATTATAGCACGGCGCGTAGATGTTAGGAGTGATACTGAAGAAAGGAATGTGTTTATCGACAAGTTCATGATCTTGCGATGCAAAGGTTTCTCAGTTTCTACAGAGCGGTCATCCAAAAAAATCAAGGAGAAAGTCAATAACTGCAAAGGGTTCGTTATTTATGGCGCCAGAGTTAGATCGATTATTATGTTACAATATCTTCTCCTCTTTAGATGTCTTCAATACGCGAGCATTAAGTAAAATTGGGAACATTCAGTGGTCACGTATTCCAGGAAGATATGAAACAGAAGATGCTTAGTCAGAATGGGCTGCTGAGTATTATGCAAGAGTGCTCGAAATGTTCGATGTTATTCGAGTAGGTTGCAGTACCAACTGAGAGAGGGAAAATGTAGAGAACAAATCTAAGAATTCGCTGGCTTCAGAAGTAAAGAATGTAAGATTAGGTAGCTGTGAGTTCCATGTAATATTAGGGCAATTTTAATCGCCGAGAAGGAGTAAAGGTGCAGCGGGGAAACGTGTCCGAATTATATTTACTTCGTCGTGAAGAAAATGTAGCTAGGATGAGGGTGCACAATAACAATCGCCAGGATTATGTTTTGATGCTCAAGAATAACTGAAGCCCCCACCTTTTACAAATTGTTGTTGATGTGGATTCAGGGGGATGATAAATCTTTAGATATGGCTGGTATGATGGCGCAAGGTGCTCCATGGCGCAAGGTTCGATCGCAACGGTAAATTGCGAAAGATATGAGGTATTATGAAAATGTTCTGGGCCAAAAACATTAGTTGAAAGACATGGTTGCCGTTAAAGCGATGATGTGAGCGGAGCATGTGTCAATTAGAGGCGAAAGTCTGTCGCAGTAGGTGTGCTTCTTACGTTGGCAAAATGGACTGATACGAGTGATGTGGATGAAAATGAACAAAGGCCACTCGCCCTTTTCAGACGTGAAACTGATTGTTGGCTCGCTTGGGGATTGATACGTTCTTCCCGTGACTCAACCTCGCGTACGCTATAAGAGATTGGGCAGTACACACAGTTTTTATTATTGTCAAATAACGTTTTGTAGTGCAGTTTAAAGAAAGGAGAACCTCGGTGGCTTTTGTCGAACTGAACGAGTTTTTTACGAGTCATGCCAGTAGCAGCGGAGTAATCTTCGGTGAAATTTTATTTTTCTTCAGCTCGTTCCGCAAATAAAGAACTGTTTGTTTAGTCTTTTAATTTGAATTTTGACAATGATGGGGCGGGTGCTACATAATGAGAAAGTGCCTTAGCTCTGCGCACGTTAAATCGCGTAGGATAGAAGAGGGTTAGTGACGGAGGAAAGAGTAGAGAGTATTTTTTCTCTGCTTTCTTGCCAATGTTTGTTACTGCCAGGGAGCCTAAGAAAAATCAGGTTATTGCGAACCGACCGACCCTCAAATCCGTCCAAACGGTAAAGCAGCTCATCATTAGCGCTTTTTAGTTGCATGACTGATCGTTGCAACGTGGTTATTTGGTGCTGCAATTGGCTGACGGACTCAGTCCTCTCTTCCAAGTAGACCAGCAGTTTTCAAAAATGTGCCAATTTAGTACCAAATGTTTTCTGTCCGTTCGTTGTGCTCTTTACGTAGGCTGCTAGTTTCGTTCGACACTCCGAACTCTGGAGCGAACGCGCATGAACCTCCTACAAAAGTGCAAGCATTACACTAATTTATCCCAAGGGTCATCCGGCAAAGATTTGATATCAAGCAGGAATAAAATCCTCAGGATGGGAATTTCATTCAACGATCCCCGCCACCACCAGCTGACAAGCAAGCAGTGTAGCGCAATCTCAGTGTTTTGAGCTGCTTGTAGAAGTTCGTACCATCAATTATAGATCGAACGACGTTGCATTGCGACTTGGTAAATAGGGATCGTATACTTTGAGTGGATGGAAAACCACAGTAATGAATGGAAACTGATTTGTGATAGTCTGACCAAAACCCCTGTTCTGGCTATCTTAGATCCAAAAAGAATTATGAAGGTAACATCCGATGCTTCGCGAACTGGAATAGGCTCGGCTCTCTGGCAGCGTTACGAGGGTTTTTGGAAGCCCATTCTTTATGCTTCACGACTACTAACCAAATAACAACGAAGATACTCTCAATAGAAAAACCGGTTGTGGCATTTGTCTTTGCGTGCGAAACGTTTCATCGTTTTGTGTACGGACATAACGTTATCCTCGAGGCAGACCACTGTCCCTTAAAAGCGATCTCGGAAAAGTCGATTGGAGAAACGTCCTTCAGGCAGCAGTGATTTTTTCTGCATTTGCTGAGATACCCTTACAAGCTGAAATTTGCTCTTGGGAAATGGTTGGCGATCGCCAACATGCTGGCTCGAGCATCCGTCGAAACCCCAGAGAAAGAAGGCACCGACGTGACGCAGAAGTTCGCGCTGTAAGGCTGTAAGTGTTATTTCATCACTCGTCGGTTTGGCAAGAAGAAACTAGCCAGGACGACTACTTGAGTAAAGTCATTCACTGCTTGGGAAGCCATCGTCCAGTGCTAGGAACACTAAACCCTTCGAAAGTGGACTAGTTGTCGTGAGTGGTGTGTCGGTTAAGGAATGCAAGGCTGTGATACCGTCAACCAAATGCGGCGTGAGCTGCTTTGAAGGATTGGGGACAAAAAATTCCTAGATCACTGCAGAGCCTGCACCGGAGAAATGCGCAAGCTGGAGCGTTGCTGTGTTGTCTGTGAGATGTGTCAGCCAGATTCCGCGAGTGACACATGGTGTGCCTTTACCTTCCTGTAAACCAATTATAGAACGTCGGTGAAGCTTGATGCGGTCAACGGAACGCTGGTTGTGTTCGACAAGGGAAGCGCGCGATGTACCGTGTGCAGCAGCAATGTTCAGGCAATTGAATTTCAGCACTGCAAACTCTGCAGTGCGCTAGGAACGTTTCAGACTGTAGTTGGTTGATTGCCTCTCTTTATACACTTTTACCTATTCCCACCCATTTGTGCACGTGAAGCATGCCCTTTCGAGGTCGTTCACGTACAAACATTTCAAGTTTCCTGCCAGCGGAAGTTACGCCTACGTCATCGCAAGTCGAGTAGCATGAGCCCCTTTAGACGTCATTATTACCTTTCCCGGCCTATTTCGACGTCTGAATAGCTTAATTATTTAACTAAATAACTGATATAAACCATTTTGTAACTTGCACACCTTTACTTGGCGTTTTATCCGATGGTACCCTTCTTTTTCTGATACACCAACTAATTATTTTTTATAGCGCTGACAATTACAGCGCCCATGCGAAATTGCCTACATAGCATAAAATTCTTAAGCATTAATAAATGCAAAGCATGAGCGTGTAAGTTGCGGCTGTTGCCTGGCACTAATGTTGACGTTGAAACCCTTATCAAGAGATGCGTAGCTTGTCAGAAGTACGCCTTCCGACAACAAAATGAACCGCTATTGCAGCGCCCAGTGCCTAAAATGCCTCCTACCCACTGGGTGTCGATATTTTGCAGTGGGTGGAAAAATTACACCTCTGTGTTTTTGCTGCACTAACAAACGTTCTCGAGGTAGAATTGCTACGGGACACAACGACGGCCACACTTGGGATGAAACTCAGCTCAGTGTTCGCGCGGTACAGATTACCTGTCGAAGTCTACACAGACAATGGTATGCAGTTTGTGAGTCATGAGTTTGCATTATTTGCGAAAAAGTAGGATTTTAAACTTATTACGTCCGCTCCGCGGTTTCCCCGATCAAATGGCTTTGCGGAGACAGCGTTCAAATGGTAAATAATTTTAAAGAAGACGTCTCAGTTGAACGATGACATTTTCCTTGGATTGCTCCATAGCAGGAACAGTCCGCTAGAAGACGGTCAGTTGCATGAAGAGTTACTTCAGGGTAGACGACTTCACAAATCTTTCCCTGATCTGAAGGCCGGGTTGTCAGAGTACGCGGAGACTCTTGGTCACCGAAAACTAATGTTCGTAATGCACAGGCTTAAAAAAAATTCCCCTAGGTTGCCAACAAAGATGGTAGAGTTTTGCGACGCAGCCGACCACACCTCATGGCTAGGGCTGAAGCTTTGAACCTTCTGTCCAGTGATGACGGTAGGCCAGATGACAGCCAAGAGAATGGATCCACCTAACCGAACGACGACAGCGTACTCATCACCGCGATCTCCCCATTAACACCAGCACCAAGAAGATCTCAGCGCGAGAGAAGGCAGCCACAGCGGTTGGGATATAGCGACAGCTGTGTACATGTTACGTGAGGAAGCATTGAACTTTAAGAACGGTGTAAACAAACTTTGGATTGGTGTTTAGTACTCTAAAGCACATCGAGCGGCATTGTTCTTTGTTGGAATTTCAAAGTGGCTTAGCTTTGTTTTCTTACATCCAATAAAGGAAGATGCGTCGTGAAGACAAGCGGGATGCGATGCGAGCCTGATTATCGACTAAAGCTTGCCACTGTTGTTTTATTTCCCCTAGCATGTACAAAACGAGAGCTAATAAACGCCGGGGCGCCTTCTGCGCTCGGAACTAGTCACGGCTGTGAATCTGTCGATACAAAGAACAATCCAACTTTCACGTAAACATCGCAGCTGAGCCAAAATTTGTCGTGTTCCAGAACTAGAACCTTGGTCTAGTGCCTGTCGGGGGAGTAGCTTCACCGCCATTTTGTGGCGCAAGATGTTACCAGGTGCATATCAGCCACTTTCAATGCTTCCGCATTGTTCCGCTTTGTTGTAGCAGATTTGACACCTTACATCGAAGTCTCCCTGTCGGCTATCATTTTACCGCGGTGAAAGCAGCGGCACCATTTCTATATTTTCACGATCGCCAGCTTACGCCTGTTGCCGCTGCCGAGTTTAGTTTGTGGGCGAGGCCAGCTCTATGAAGAGTCACTGCCACGTTAGTCTACCCATTTATTGTGTACGTCATTTTCATCACCACGTGAGGTTATATAGAATGTGTGCAGATGATGTTTTCGTTCGGACAAAAATGTTCAAAGCTTGTCACGTCTACTTTCGTGTCACACGAGCTGTTAGCGCTAAAAAGTAATGATTGTAAACAAAACGTAACTGGCCCGTAAACAAATGCTGGCACAATAATTAAAAACAGCATTTCTACGACGAAGCGTATTGATCAAAATGATGATAGGAAAGTAATAAAACTCGCCAATAAAAGCAATAAATTGAGAACGCTACACACATAAAGTGAGTATTCGGGTACGTCAGCTATAGGCGCCCTGTTCTCAAACCTTGCTCCTCAGACAACCTACAATATCTTAGAGCGCGAAAAATTCCCTTAAGGAAAGTGAATTTGACTGCGAGTTTGTGGCGACCGCGCTGAATATGAACTATGTGGCAGCGCGTTACACCGAAATAACGCTACCATGCTCTCATCGAATGAAAAATCCATCTAAGCAAGTGTAAGGCGCTTAAATTTCCATATGCCCAAGAAACTACTTGAAAATAGCTGCATTTATGTTTCTATAAATATTTTTATCTTGTCGCGTTTTTTGTTGTTGTACTGCGGACTGCGATGCGTTGGTGACCTAGATTCTGATGGAGAACAGGAGCTGCGACGTCGCAAGCGTAACGAGGTGGTCCACGTAGTCTGCCTTCATGGTTTTGTTTATAATAGAACTCAGTAATGCCTACCCTGACGACTCCATTTTGTCATCGGATCGATGTTTCCAACACTGGGTGCTAATGCAGCAAGCGCTTAAGACGATGGAAGCAGAAAGCCGAACGTAAATGTGCGCATGTTCTAAAATATCGCGGGCTTTACTGCTGAACTGTGATGGTTATGACTCTGGGCTCTGCCTTGTATGGATCCACAAATGACCTTGTTTAGGCTTAAAATAATAAATAACTGAGAACACACCCACGTGTAGAATCGAAATTCATCGCCTAAATCATTCATGCTGCTTGCTATGTGCTTTTCACCTGAAACCGTACTCAATGTGCACGCTGCGCTCTCGCCATCGAGGAGCTGCAAAGGAACGTTCGCTTATTCGTACATATTCACACTCTTACATATGCCGTTTGACGTCTTTAGTGCCGCCTGCGCGCAGCTAACACCGTTATTACTCACACCATGTCACGAACAAGACACGGCGGCAGGAAACGCGACCTATGCCAGCAAGGATTTGAATTTTCTCTGTGCGTTTTCTTCGCATATATATATACTAAAATCTCTTAGTCTGTCACCTACATCTTCTCGGAATGTGAGCAAATGATCACAAACTTCTCGGCTGTCGGCGATCCGAAATCAATCTTGAAGTGCCACTACCGGGCCGCTACTGCTGCGCGTGGGCTTTGTGACAGAAAAATCATGAGAATGCCTCTTGCATCTCGGAGTTGACAGGTCACTTCTAATGTGGGCGTAGAGGTGGTATAGATAACTGCCAGAGTGTCCATCTGCAAAGTTAGCAAGGTCACATGCGAAGATGACATGTAACTCAAACCCAGGACCCTGGGTTCACGTGTCAGGTGTGCAATCTCTGGAGAACTTACATTTGTTCGGGCGGCTTGGTTAAATCAGGGATTTCTATGTATGTGGGGTGGTCCTCAAATGTGGAAGCTTGCGATTACAGGCTATGCCCACTCGAGACGACATATTATATAACAGGGGCACACATTAAAGAGAATAGTCACTTAGCGAGGAGTAGCAAAGCGCATCAACAGAAACACCATAGATTTATACGACGTTTGCATTCATCATAGAAAATATCAGTAATCTGCGAGAGGTGATTTCTAATATGAGCGCTTATTAGCACGTGTTGCGCTATGACATACTTGAACACATTGCTTATGGCGTCAATGTTTTCGATGTTTGACTACATTTATTTATTTATTCATACTGTTAACCCTTACTGAGGGTCATGACAGGGAGGGAATCAACAATACATATAAAATCAATAACACATCATAATTGGGCACAGGAACCAAAATTTTAAAATATTACAGTATAGTTCGATGGGTAGCTTTTTATGCGTAAGAAAAGGCTTACCTACAGCCTAGATATTACCCAGGAATATTTCTGTTTCTTAAGAGATCGCCATCTTGCCACCGAGCAGTGCGGACGTGTTTCGCATGGGCTCCGGAGATTTGCGCATCATTTGGCGAAAATACGGACCATAAGGACCAGGAAACATCTTACCGAGGTCAGTAAGGGTGCCTAGTACCCTCCCGTTACCTTTCCTGGGAGGGACCACCAAATTTAGCCCGTGTTCGGGTACTTTTGCACTCGACCCGCATATGGCCGAGCCAGGCCTATTTTAGGCCTAGCACGACTAGGGACCCACCGCCGGTCTACGTCTAGCCGAGCGAGATACAGTACACCGTGCAAGGAGAGGAGATTCCTCTGGAAGAATATGACAACCCCGATTTATGGACCTACGCCTTCAAGGCCCATGACCGGGTGCACCCGAAGAAAACAGGCTACGTCAGCGTCTGATATTAGAGAGATTTAGCTTACCGGAGACGTATTACGTCTCCCGGAGACGTACAGACGTAGACGTATCGGACGCCTACTGCGCATGCGTGAAAACTGCCGATACGTACAGGCGCTGGAGACGTACTCCGGAGACGTATGCCGCGTGACGTCCAGCTTGCCGTAATCTCGCGAGATCTCACGAGATTTCAGCAGCCATGGAGCCAAGCCGCCAAGCTAAGCGATGGGATGGTGCTACGAGTGCTTGTAGAGTGCTGCTGTGCGCAACGGGCCACATACTTCTCCCGTTTCCACATTGGCGTCATCAAATGCTGTAATACCCTTGCCCCGGCCGTGCCAAGAAAACATCATGCGCAAGCGTTTCAGTGCGGCGGACGACCAGCAAGTAGCTCGAGATCGCCACCACCCTGTACATACACTGTACAGCGCAGGGAGAAGGCGCCGTCGAAAGAAGTTGCAACGATTTCTAGGGATCCGCCGACGGCGAACGAGCGCTCGCTCCGCTGCACAATGAAGGCGTTCGCAAAGGCCTTTGCAAGCCATCCAGCGTCAGAAAAAAAAATGATTCTGGTAAGTCACCACCCACTACCTTCTCTGTTCAGACGATCGGACTGGACAGCGGACTGTCCGAGCGGAACAATTAGCTATCATATGTGACGAAAACGGCACTTTCGAGTAGCTCGGAATGGCAGTGACTCGGCGCCTGCCGATCGCGTGCGCTCCGAGTAGGAGTGGTGGTGGATGATGCTTTCCCACGATACATACGGCCCGCCCGTCTGAACACCGCCTAGTCGATTGCTGGGGAATAGCAGCGCAAAGTAAAAAGCCACTTACGTTGTGCGAATTAGATACATGATATTTCCGCATTTTTGCTAAGCATGGCTCGAGTTGCATAATATAATACACGTCGTGTAGCTGCTTTTGTTTACATGTGCATGTAAATGTGCACAGCCACCAGGAGCCACAATAAATGAAAATTGTTTGCAAGATGATTTACTTTATCTTCTCAGACAATTGTCTGGCACCATTAGCTAACAGCACATGCTGAATGCAGTGCCAAAGCCAAATATTGCAAGAGGTCATTTAATTTTTTTTCGCTCCAAGCTTATGAACTTGTGTCCCTGTGTCAGCACGTGAAATGAAGTATTTTATGCTGTTGGATAAAACATTCAGGCACTGGAAGTCTTATTAGCATTTACAAGTCGCAGAGGCTGAACTGGTTTGCTCATTGTGTTATAAAAACACCTGAAAATTAAAAAAGGATCCTTGTTAAGGACCATTGCATTGAATGAAGGCAACAGTGTCTGCGTCGTGGCACTTTTCTAGTGTCCTGGCGCAACTTTCAGCTGCACAATTAGATCCTATATTATGTTGGAAAGTTAATTACCAATCATCTGTGTCTCATATGGTTATTCCCTTTCAGATGAAAATGAGCCTGCAAGTGCCTGAATGACATGGTGCCCAGAGAGACTTATGATGATGAAAGCAATCATGACAACTCCCGGAATAGTAAGCGACAACACTTCTTATATTACTTTCTTCGATGTTCTTGTTGAACATGTTACAGCTATTTACAAAGCACTACAATGTTCAGTCTTGATTCTCTTACTGAAGTGTACAAAGTGTAGCCAGAGTGCTAAAGTAAGCTCGTGCATGTTGTTATGCACCGGAAAACAGCCCAAGATCTCATGGCTGCAGAAATAATTATTTCTTTCATTTGTTTGCTTGCTTCCATGGCACAGCCACAAGTCTGCACAGTGTGGAGCCGCTGCCGTCAACACCAAGCCTGCAGTCAGTGCCCTTGAGGGGTGAGGACATATTTACGTTATTTTGAGCAGCACCAATTTGTAAAAAGTTTTATTTATCTCAATGCCTTAACAACTTACTATAGTTTAAAACTCAAGACTGCTTAGTACAACTGCACTAGAACCTAGTTGTTAGCTTTTGCATTCATGCCAAAACTATGCATGGACCAGCAGCAGCAACAGTGCATTATACAAAATGCAATGGCCTATGAAAGCAGCGATAAATGAAATAAATGAGTAGGAAACCAAATTATTCACAAATTTTCATGTTCATGGTGCACACTCACGAGACCATCGCAATGCTTTGTGTATTGTTATGCTTGTCTCAGACTGTTTTGAACCTACACTCCATTTGGTGGCATGACTGAGTCTTCGGTTTGAGAGAAGAATGACGTTTCGAAGATGAGAGAACAAAAACAATGAAATTTGATTGCACTTCTGCAGACTTATGTACATACTTCAAAGGTCTTAACAGCAAAAGGTCAAAAGCAAGTTCATAGCAATGATAGACTATTGAGCCTCTTGCCCAGGGCCAGTATTGTTTTTTTTTACTCCACAAGAAACCTTTAAACAATCAATCCAGCCCTCTCACAGAACTTTGGCCAATAAAATACGGCACATCTCTTCGGGTCAATCAGCCAGTCAATCAAACAGTATTGGTAAGCAGTGTTCCTGCAGTCATACCTTGGGAACAGGCGAGGAGACATAGAAACTTCCTTTTTCACTTCGATAGCGTTGCAATAGTCGAACAAGGAGTCTGTCTGCCAGAAAAACACAGGGCATGTCTGATGTCACATACAGCGGATCAAAACAGCATCTGTAGAACTCAACTCCTAATGGATCAGTGTAATGGTTTTATGGCCATGTCCCTTCTCCCAAACAGCCACCGTATCTTCCTGTGCTGTGTGGCCTCAGGCACCCCTCTCCAGAATGTATTCATCATCGGGCAAAGCGTGGGAAGTTCCCACACGCTTTTTCTTTTTGCGGCTTCACACTTTTGTGCGATGTTTGCCTGGACGCGTGATGCATTTCCAGCTCTTAGGTCATTGCAGCATGCTGCTGTGCATGTGCATAATCAACGCAAAAGCTCAGAAGTAATACTTTATAGAGACATTTCTACCGCAATTACCCATTTGTTGAATTTTATTTATCCTCAAGAAAAGGATGGCAAAATTATATTATTGTTTACTCCACCCTCCACTGTGGTCTTAATGCATTGGTTGATGTGAAAAAATGATTCAATTTGTTTTCAATGTGCATCAGAAGGAGCGTTCACTGGCATAAAATAACATCAAATACCATGGAAAATCTTTTGCATATGCCAGCAACAGGCAAGTCCCAGTATAGATTGCTGTTGAACGTGACACTTAGTATTCTCTGCGAGCCTACAATTGTAATGTTCCGGCTCTCATTGCTGACAGCACGATTAAAAATTTTTTTTTTCTGGGAAAATAATCAGCGTTGTCTTTGAACAATTTATATTAAGTTTGTTTGATTGAAACCACAACAATAATGTTAACAGGAAGGCTTTGCTTTGCTTTGTCAACGTGTCTGCATCAGTGCCCGTCATAATAGAACAGTCATCTGCATGTGGTGGTGGCAAAACTAATAAATATCCAACAGGTGCAAGATAGGTGTCAACTTATCCGCAAAGATGATGGCCTGGAGTCCTTGGACATGAGCGACGTCAGCTATCGGATTAGACCTAGCAGAGTTTCAGGGCGTGAGCTCGACAGTAGTTTCCCAAAATTATTTTTTGTCTCTCGATTTATATTTTAGATTTCTGGACACGCCCATATCATATGTACCAGATCCACCCTATATATGTACGACAAATTTAATGGATATGTCGATGTAGGCAATGTCTTTGATGAACACTTTCAACAACAGTGGCCAAAGCAGGCTTCCTTGTGAAACACTGTTAGTGACTGTTAGATCGTTCAAATGGTGATTACTCAGGCATGCTATTTGTGTTTATTCTCCTCTCCTTCGGGGCAAGTGCCAAGAACCTGTGTGCAATTCTGTTCACAACTATATAATCGCACCAGGTAGATTGCTACAATGAGAATTCACTGCCTTTTCTTTTCCTTTCTTTTTTTTTCATGAAATTCTAGTTTAAGATTCGTAATTATCAAAATACCCAATTGCTTGTCCATGAACCTTTTGTACTTGCTATATACCATGGCCTATTCCCCGCCGTGGGTATGTGCCATTACCACTAAAGACAGTCATCAATGGGTCTGATACATAGGTCAGGGGTGGAAGCAGGCTCAAGCATTTTGGAGCAGCTTTGGGAGCAGCGAGACAAGAGTTTTGGAGCAGCTTTGGAGCAATGAGACAAGAGTTTTGGAGCATTTGAATTATGTTTTGGAGCAGGTCCCTAAGGTCAAATGCCTCTGATAATTGTAGTAATTGTTTTTCTCTTTCTGACAGAAAAAGATGAGCTCTTCCTTTTTATGCAAGTTCAATGCCTCTCCAACTTCGCACTCATTTCTGACAAGACAACGGCCAACAACTTGAAACAGACTAGCAGCAAACAAAATGCTTGCTGGTGTGCTTTATAACTGAACACCTAGCGTGACCTAACGCATTTGCCTATTCTGACTTGACAGATTCAAATGCCAAGTTTACCACTTCAATGCACTCAAGCAATGCCACTAATTTGGAGCTCAGATTAATGGACATGACATTTCTGCTCTCTATCTTGTGCATATCCCTTTTTGATCCTATGCCTGCTCTGATAAATTCCTGAGCAGTGGTCAGTAGTGCCTTCAGGAAATGTAGATGGCACTGAAGGGTAGCCTTTTCATCCTTCAGCAATTTACTTCACTACCTCCTTCCAATAGTTTTATCATTCTTTGCTTGAGCAATGCTGGGGCTCATTTTTTAAATCTTGGCAATAGGCCCTGTATGGCTTTCCAACACTCTTGAGACGCTTCCTAGTGAGTGAGATCTTTGGAGTACCAACCCATAACGATTCAAGTATGATTTTGTCTGCCGTAGGCCCGACAAGCTTGTTACTGAAAAAGAGGCTCGATAGGTGCCTGCTTGTTCTCAGACCACAACCATTAGAATAACTCATGTGGTTTTTCCAGTCGGACAAGTTTCCTTCCGAACGACTCACGGTAGTTTGCGCCTATCTGCTTCGCTTGCTGCTCTTGCTTCTCCCTCCACCGGCGATTCAAAAGGCTGAGAGGAGGTGCTACGTCACATGCACAGTGCATTTTTTTTTGCAATTATCTCCAATCGCCAGCGACTCATATTAAATTTACTTGCGAACAAATATTTATTATGCCACATGCTTCCTTCCCTTACAAAAATTTCGTTTGTATTAAGGCCAGTGCTAGATGCGTTATATCTTTGCCACTGGTGCAAAGACATTGTTTGCGTGTTGCACTAAATTTGATGGTAGAACATTAAAACAGCCAATTTGGAGCAGTTTTGGAGCAATATTGCATTTTGGAGCAGGATAGAGCAGGAAAAGCAGTTTGGGAGCAGAATGGAGCAAATGGAGTGGCAATTCCACCCCCGATAGGTGCATTCACAAGAGGAGACTGCTGCACTTCTGTGCCATGATATAGGGGTATGCCATTTCATGAATAATCATGTGCGTAGTTATTCACTGCAATACCAGCTGAAGAGCAATATTAAACAACCTCCAGCTTTCTCACAACAGCTTTAATTTTACAGTAATTTCTGTGAACACTGCACCTTTTCATTCCAGGAAGGTAGAAGAATACAACACGGATGTTTTATGCAGCACATGGTGACGAACACTGCCCCGTGTGAAGATGGACATGTGGAGATCAGCTGGTGAAATCTTGGCAATCAGTTGACAAGATGCTGATTGCGCTGATGAAAGAATGAAAGTTATTTATGTTGGCACTATATCACATTGCAGATAGCACCAGTTTATTTTCTCCAAAACCCTCTCGACCATGTTCACTTTGCCAAATAAATCCCAAATACATTTTTGCAACACAAATGCTGTCGGTGTGTTTCTGTTCTTGCATTTTATTTTGCATAAGTAGCTAAGGCTACAGTTTCGCAAATACAGGTCCAAAATTATCTGCAAAGGGCATTACACTAATCTTAAATTTCATATTTTAAGAAATATTTGCATTGTGAGAATTGTAAACATATGCAATGACTCGAAAAAAAAATATGTGCGCAACCTCTCTCAAGTGAGCCTCAGCTACAACGTTGAAAACACTGTTAGTGGCCTGTGGTCACCACTTCACCAAAAGAAATTCAAAATGTCCCGTCACATAGTGGTAGTTGCTAAAAACATATCATAGGTCAGTGTTTCTCAAATAAGGGCTCACGAAGTGATTTTCAGGGTCCACGAAACCCACAGCTGCAAAAAAAAGAAAGATATGCGTGATAGCTTTGGCCTGACTAGACACAGTTTTGCAGGGTTAAAATCTAGGAGATTCAAAGGCGACTTTAGTTTATGAAAAAAAAAGAGTGCGGAAACAGAGGGAGAGGGCATCTGCGGCATTCGTTGATGCCAACGTTGGTAAAACTCGAGCTCTGGCTGCACTACTGGATGGGGCTACAATGCAAAGCGTCTCGGGCATGATGACAACACAGCTCAATGAGAGTACAATTAATTCAGTAGTGTACAGAAAACTGAATAATGACTCTAGCAGTACATGCGATCAATAATTATATGAGCTGTGAATTAGCGGCATGAAGTGAAAAACCATAAAATGGCATCACTTTTTGCATCTGGTAGCACAGGTTCTCACTGAAGCCGTCAGACGGCCTGACGAAGACAAGCTGTGGTGGTTCGCCGCCTCGTTCGCCAAAGCAGATGGCACTTCACACATACAGACACTTTTATAACTCAGATGCCACCTTTCCTTAATCTAGACAATACACAAATGCATACACAACCGCTCGGGTGAAACACTAGAGATGGCCCACGCGGCACAACTCATGTACAGCGTTCAGACTGGTGGTCTAGTGCATATTTGCGGTCACAAGCATCTCGTGCCCCTAACAGTTCGAAGTCAGCGTTGGGAACAAGTGAAGCCGTTGGCCCGGAGCACAGCTGTCAGGTGTCCCCCGGTAGACGGTCACGCAGTCAAAGGAGCATGGGAGACAATGCCGAACCAAAGTCATCGCGTCCTTTCAGTTCGCCAAGTAGCGAGATGGCAAACCGAAGCTGTCATATCGCTGCACACAACACTCGGGCAAAAACCCCTGCATTTGAACACGAACACTATCACACGCCACCCTAAATGCCACCACGCACACACCATGTCATGTTGAACACTGTGAGACGAGAACAACGAGAAAGTAGTCATGCACTGCTGCAATCAATCGAGATAAATATTGCTGCATCTCGCATAAAAAAAAAGTTCATAAAGTTGCATCTCGGCATAACAGCGTCAACAAATGAACAGCATAAATCTTTGGGTAGCATTTTTGCATGCAGTGATGCTCATCTTGGAAATGGAGTAACTGTTCTAGAAAACACGAACAGAAACTGAAGTGGACATGGACGTACACAGGCTCACAACTGTATTTTACTAACCGAAAGAGGACATATATACAGCAAGCAAAAGTATAGCGTTGAGCATGCGGTTTTGTGCACTTTATATATGTCATCGTTACTTAGTAAAATCCAGTTGTGAGTCTGCAAGCCTCCTGTCCACTTGTTTCTGATGTCCAAGTTTCCTAGTGCACTTACCCTATTTACAAGATATGCACCACTGCATGCTGCAATTATTGCTGTAAGGAATACAGAGATGAATTCTGCGACTGTTGACAAATGCCTCAACTATGAAGGTCACTGCTTGCCATGCTTGTCTATATTTTACTGAGAAAGGCAGCCTAAAAAAAAAATGTTCAAAATTTTTTGACCGCAGGACGTAGGCAGACACTTATGTCTGAAAAGGCACAAGGTATTGACCAACTGAGGCAGACACAAGACAAAGTAGATAGACACATGACAGCTGTACAAAGATGTTCGGCAGTTCATTGCGCAACTTTATACATGCGCCCTACCTGTTACCATCTCAAAGTTTGGTTCTTGAAATAGTCAATAAAAGCAAAATCCCATGCTACGCTGCCAAACCCCCCTCTATAGCTTTCCTAACACTGCTAATTGCCTTGTTGAAGGCAACATGATGAGGTTGCAGTACGGCACCTCCAAACAGCTTGTAGAGTAGAGGCCATCGGGGGTAGGCTGCATCACTATAGATCACATATTTATGACCCATGGTGATCTTCTGCAGGTTCTCAAAGTGCACCGTCTCCTTGAGGATCCCTAAAAGATAGCAAGAATTAAAAATATAACCAATGCGGGTCTACACAGGTGCCTCTTCTTTTTGTATAATGAGATGTAATTACAGTTGCAAGTTTTTAGATACAATCTTTTCCTACAAATTTATAAAATGCCACATGCTAACACAATCTTGCATCACATACTTAAGTGCCACGTTTCTTTACAGATGAAATGCTGTTTTTCATGAGGTGGGTCATTGAGTACCCTTTCCCAAAAACCAACTCGAAAAATATAAAAGTACTCGTGGAATTTTCGCAGCAGAGATGTTAGGCTTTAATTTGGAAATGCACTCCCCTGAATATGAAAAACATATTACAGCTAGTTACTGCAATGAAGACATGACTGAACAGGCTTACCTGCATCGTGACGTCTGCCTTTAAATGGCCCACTGGCAGACTATGGCATTGGTACACATTAGTGCCTGATATTTCTGCACAGGCTCCACTTGTGCCCAGAGAAGTCCTCCTTCTGAGCCACAGACGGTCGACAAATTTGCCTTGCTGTGCCATGATGAAACCCCAGCAGTTGAGCATGGGGGCCTTCCTTTGCATGCACCGCCTGAGGAGGAAAAATTGGAGCGGCTGCAAGCAACGATCGCTTATAGAGTCCCTATAAAGTGGTCATGAGAAAATAATGTTTCAGTGTGCACCTTCCTTGCTGTGCCGTAGCATAATACTTATTGCATTGCTTTTGGAAGAGTTCACTAGCGTTACCTCGTACAGGCCCATCAATTTTAAGGTGAAAATCTTTAATGGCTCATACTGTCGGCATTCGTTTGTTTGGTCACACTATAGCTGTCAATCAAATGATGTCATGATGATGCCATCAGAAAAAATTAAAATCCTGTTTCCGCTGGGAGCCGAACCTCTATCCCTCGCATCCCCATCCGAGCGCTTTAGCTAACTGTGCAACGTTCGGGATCTTGACATCAAAATTCTCCTTGTCTACTGTAAGGATGATAGTAGCGATGACAATGAAGTTGGAATTAGCAGTGATGACATTAGCAATGATAATGACAGTGCATTTAATTCATAATGATGAGAGCAAACGTGATGCACCGTGTGCACCAGCAACGCTTAGATTTTCACATTTCTGCAGTGCAGATTCCGCAGTGCTCCCGGATTTTTTCAACACTATCATCGACACTTGATTTTTTTTTTCAAAGCAAGCGAAATTCAGAAACCTACACTAGGTTATTTTCCTTTTTTTGTAATTGAAAGATCATATATACATCTCACTTTTGCAAACGGTTTGAGACAGTAAGGATGTAAATAAAGACCAGGAATTTCACAGAAATCATGTGCCAAATCAAAAATGAGCCAGATTCTGCTGATGTGCAGATGGAAATGAGTCAAATCTATTTTATTCTTGACAGCTTTCTTTCTCAGCTTTAGCATGATAGGGTGGACTACTGCGAGTGTAAATTCAATTATTGCTTCTCCATAGCTACTTCCTTATCACTGTCTAGGATACGAAGAGATCACAGGAAAATCTGAAGCCAGAAGATAAAAACACTGGGAACATAGGCCTGCAGCAGACGAAGCAGTTTGTGCATAAAGCTAGCAAAATAACTTATAAAAGACTACATTCAGTTTAGCTTGTTGGCAGCGGCTTTCTGCATTTAGCAACATAAGCAAATAGCCGAAACTGGCAAGAAACGACAATATTTGCCGCTGTCTTGTCGCTTTGCATCCTATGTGCATCTACCATTCCCCGGCAATACAATGGTGCACTGAATTAAAATAGCTCTTCATTAAACACATTCCAACTAATTTCTACCAACAGAAAATAGCCTCACATCTTTGCTTGAAGCAGAAGCCCACTAAGCATTTATTTGCTCACTTTAGAGCAAATCAGTGCTGCTGATAGTGTGACAATGAATATTACAACTCTTCATCAGCTGTATTCACAGTATGATCGTTTACAGGTATTTTTTTCACAAAGAGACTAGAAACGACTCTGAAAAAATTTCCTTCAATCAAAGTAGGGTCAAATATAGATTTTCATATCGATAAGGGCCAAATCCAAAATTGCTTACATTGTTTAAATTATTGCATAAAATTTTATGAAATTTCTGTGTTGAGTATTTCTAATACATGAAGCAAATTAAAAAATAACTTGTGCTGATAACAACCTTTGGCGTATTTCTCAGTTTGTGTTTCCGTGGACTTCCCTAATTTAATTAAAGAAAATATTGACTTGTAAGTGTGCTAGTGTTTATGTTGATGACCTTATGCTGTGCTAGTAGGCAAGATCGAAAAGCAGCATAGCACTGGTTGCATTCGGGACGTTAAACAGTTTCACTAAATTTGATGTCGACAAGAGAGCACCTTCCCAAAGCCCTACAACCGAGTTGGAGAGCAGGGGTATATATATATGCCTTTGCGCAAGTGTGCCTAAGTTAATTGACGTAAAAAAAAAAAAATCAATGATTACAGCAGACGTTCGGTGACTGGGCACGAGTCAACTGCAATCGTTAATGTATATTATGTTTTACAGTAGCCAAAACTGCTCGCCTGCTAGAAACGACACAACGTCGTTACGCGCCAGAGAGCATTGGTCCCATGCCATCATCCCTAGGAGCATGAGCGCTGGTGCCTTTCGACTACAAAATGGTAGGGTTTTGACGTAGTTATATCGAGTAGAAGGCTCGGTAGCGTTTATGTACACATGGAAGCTGATGGGGATGATCTGCAATGAGTAGCGCGAGAGTGCGTAGCAGTGTGCACGCGGGATGATACGACATCCCGCCCCGCTTCTCACAAGGAATTTATCGGTTTAAATCCGCTCCGGCCTTTTTTTTTTTTTAATTTGAAAGCGCTATAAGCGGTCGCACAAGTGTTAGACTGTTTTGATAAGCTCTGAACCTCAGGATTAGCGCTAATTCGCATTCAAAGATGACTACTGAAACGCCACAGCCAGTCAGCTTTGCTTTACATGTTTCGGCGGGCATATTTATTTGACACAGAAAGCACTGCTATCAATAATTTGGCTTGTAACCGTCAAGCCACCACAGCCACCACACCATGCGCTACTTACCTCGGAGAATCGCTGAAGAGCTTGCAGATCAAGCCACTTGTCATATCGTAGAGTAGATGACCGAAGTAAAAATCGAGCTGTGCCAAGGTGCCTCGGAGCCGGAGACCCTGACACGCTGCGCACTGATGACCTCATTTGGAATTAGGAGGGCTAACTGCAGCCCTCCGAAATCCTCTTTCTAGAATCTAAAAATCCTGTTGAACACTATGTTGTTGTTGGCGCCGATGTTGAAGGGTACCACGCTCACGTAAGTTCCTTCGAGGCTTTGGAATATCGCGCTCCCGTTGAAATCAATGCATGTCTTCAAATTCATCCCATGATAGGGTGCTCAAAAAAGCTGCCTGTCGTGAAGGGTGAAGGATGCTGTCGGCATGATGTAACGTAACGTGGGCAGGTTGCACCGATAGCACGAGCAAATTCTAGCACACGACCGAACACCAGCAAACACGAGCAGTCGTTTCCTTCCTCCATGCGAGCACCAAAACAAACGGATTTCATGCAACTAGGCTTGGATTGTTCAGGCTTCCTGCAGGTGGCAAAGTGGTTAAAAGTGAGCTCAAATTAATAATTATTCGAAACACAGCTAACACGTCAACATCATGACTTCGGGGAATCTGCATGTGACATTTTTGTGACATTATTTGAAGCATTTATTACAAATAGCTTCTATCTTTTTTTATTGGATAGCCATCATCATCATCTGCATGTACGTCTAGCGATACGTTTTACGTATGGGCGATACGTACAGCTAAAACGTGTTTTGCCCGGTGTCAGTCGAATACGTCTACATCAATTTTCACGCATGCGCAGTAGGCGTCCGATACGTCTACGTCTGTACGTCTCCGGGAGACGTAATACGTCTCCGGTAAGCTAAATCTCTCTATTATACCCAAGGACGGCCCCGGCAAGACCGTCAAGCTGGAGACTTCTTCTTCGAAGCGTCGACCAATTTGGAATAGGAAACCGCTTCCACGCCTCCCGGCAGAGGACTGTAAAGTGGTTTTCATACCCATAGGAGGACTTGATCTCCGCTCCCAAACCGCCAACAACCTTCTGCAGAAGGTCTGCCTGGGCTCCGAAGTAGACTTCACCGCTGACAGAAAGTAAGACCAAGTACGCATAAATCCAACCAATAATTCATTCACCGTGAGGTCCCCGTTGCGAGAGAGAGCCAGCAAGTATGTGAACCTTCAGAACTTGGAAATACAAGACGAAATGTACCAAGTCAGCGCTTACGGGCCGGCCCCGAACGAAGCCGTCAAAGGGATCGTCTACAACGCATTGGACGACCAAACCCACGAGGAAATCCTCAAGGACATCACCGACCTGAACAGGGACTGCCAGATTGCCGATGCCAGGCGTCTGGGCAAGACATCGGCACTGCTAATTACCTTCACAGGGACCAAAAGAGCGCCCAGACAAATCTGATTCTACGGAGGGTTCTACCCGTGCTACCCTTTCAGAGCCAAAGTGCAAGCATGTTTAAGAAGAACGGAAATCTGAGCTAGTTGGTGCATTGCAAGATCAAAAAAACAGCGCGGCTACTTGGGACAAACAGAGAAGGGAGAATAACGGACAAGCGCTGACTAACAACTGAAGTTTATCCGAAAAAAGCACAGGTAATATACACTTTTTTTCTTCAAGAACCAGGACGCATGCGCTCCCAAACAAGCATCAGTCTAATCATGGGAATCCAAATATACAATCTCAGTGTCATGCAGAAGCACCGATGGCGTGCTCACGCAACTATCCCCTTTTCTATGGATGTGATAGGCTTCCGATAACTCCCTGGTTAGTTGATCCTTATGCCTGTAGATTACATTAGTGTTGTTAAAAAGAGGTGTGCATAGTTTTTTATCAGGATATCTCTGATCATTATTTAAAGGGCAGTCCCTGTAGTGCAGGGCAAGGTTCGAAGATGGGGCATTTTTCAAAGATGCCTTATGTTGGCGTAGACGGGTGTTGATACATTTACCTGTTTGGCCTATATACCTCCTTCCGCAAGAAAATTCAATGTCATACACCACGCCTTCAGCACATGGTACGAACTTAACCTGGTGATTTATTTTACACGACCTCCTCTCGCTTTTTTGTTGATTCTTAATTCTCCTGTCCACTATGGCACATATCTTGGCAAGTTTTTTGGGGGCTGAATATACTACATCAACACCATATCTTGATCCTATGTTCCTTAACCTATGCGACATGTTTAAATTACCGACGAGCTGGCCACAGGGCTGAAGTTTGCCCGAGAGAAAGAATGAACTTATGCGACCGCTGCGGTAAGGAGCACCCGGCAAAAAAAGAACCAGATTGCATACCGATATGCATCCTATGCAGCGGAGATCACTTCACTGGAACGAAGAAATGCAAGGTGCGTTTTGAGAGACCCGGGAGCCCCCCCGCGAGGAAAAAAAAAACAGCCACCGAGTTCAACGACGCGCGGCTGCACGAACAACCACTTCAACACAGCCAGGGACAACACGAGCCCCAGAGTAGATCCAAGTCCAACAACGAGAGAAACCGGAGGAGCCGAGGCCGATCCGACTCCTGCCCGCCCCTACCGAGAGCTGAGAGCAAAGAACGCCCTCCTAAACAGGTGAGCCGGAAACCGCAGCACAACTCCCAAGATAGAGGGGGAATGGCGGAGCTCAGGGCAATAATTCACCGGCAAAACGAGGCGATCAGTGAACTTAGGACGATGATTTCAAACGACAAAGAAAAGAAATATCCCCCC
>JAJIZL010018870.1:621336-631848 GCA_023969395.1 Amblyomma maculatum | reverse complement strand
CCCCCCCCCCCCCCCCCCCCCCCCGGCTAAAAAGCGAACCATGGAAACGACAACTAAGTCGGAGAACCTCACCCTCAAAGACATATTTCAACTCATATAAAGCTCTAACGCTAGCTTGGAAGAGAAGATTACGAAAACCGCTGAGAAAAACAGAGCCGATATAAAATGCCAGATAGGCGGGCTTTCGACCCAGCTAAACAGCCGCATGGACTCCCTTGAAGCACGACTCAGCCAAACGGAGGCTACAGTGGCTGCTATGCAAACCCAACTCAAGAACCATGCAGACATTCTTGCAGCCTCAACAACTTAAGAACCCAACCCCTTTAACGCTCAGGCACAGCTCCAATATGGCGAGGACCTTAAGGAAATCAGAGTATGGCAGTGGAACTGCAGGGGTTTCCGCCAAAAGCGGGAGAACCTGCAACTCCACTTCCAGAATATGAGCGTCTCGAAAATCCCGGACGTCATCGCACTTCAGGAAACCAACACCAAAGTGAAGTTCAGAAATTATAAAACCTATGAAAACTCGCGCGCAGCCGTTTTGGCCCATAGAAACGTAACGGCCGTTGAGCACGAAATTAATACGACGGACGCAGACTGCCTCCTCGTGGAACTTATACTGACAAAAAGAGCAAACGCGAGCCTCTTTATTCTAAACGTATATAGTGCACCGAAATCGCAGCACCCCTCGGTAACGGAAGCCATAGGCAAAGCTCTTAAAATTAGTGAACGCAGACCACTGATTATTGTGGGTGACTTCAACACCAGACACATGGCCTTGGAGTATAGAATTAACAACAAGAAAGGCACAGAAATCTGGAACCACATCCAAGACGAAGGTATAACACTGCTAAACGACACGCTACAACCTACACGAATAGGCAAGCTGACAGCGTGCAAGCTGACACTAGCCCGGATCTTATGCTCTGTAAGAACGTGGGAAACGGGCAGTGGAAAAACACCGCGTGTAGCCTAGGCAGCGACCATTACATTATCGAAACTACAATCCCGGCAGCATCGCTCAAGAAAAAGGGAAGGAAAGAAATCAAAATCACAGACTGGGATAAATTCTGACTCGTTCGAACGCAAAACGAAGCGGGTAAAATAGAGAACCTCGAAGATTGGTTAAACAGCTAGAAAAAGACGTCGAAACGGCGACCGAGGCAGTACCGGTCACGGTTGAAACGCAATCTGTGGACAGCAGACCACTACACATGTGGCAGGCGCACGAAAGCCTCCAGAAGAAGTGGATGAAACAAAAGAATAATAGGCATTTAAAACTTAAAACTGCGCGCCTCGTCAAAGACACGGAATCCCATGCGCGAGAATTGCCTAAACAACAATGGTGCCAAACGTGCGACCAACTGAGCGGCAAGCTCGGACTCAAAGACACGTGGCACCTTCTTAGACACCTCCTAGACCCGGAGAACTGCAAATCGACGCACAACAAAAACATTAGCCGAATCATACACGCACACCCTCTCTAGGACGACAAACTCTTCGAATCGCTCAGAGACAAGTACCTAGTCACGTCCGTGCCAAAAATCTCCATAAATACGACGGGTCGCCAAATCCAGAAATGGACGAGGAGATCACCGTAGTGGAGGTAAGGGCGGCGCGGCTCCAGCTGCGCACTTCCTCAGCACCGGGAGCTGAACGGGTAACCAATAAGCTAATTAAAAATCTCGACAACACGTCGATCGAAGAAATCACCAAACTTTTCAACAACTGCTGTGAAAAAGGGCAACTGCGGGCCTCCTGGAGGCACGCGAAAGTTACTTTCATCCCAAAGCCGGGCAAGAGCCTGGAAATTCAAAACGTGAGGCCCATATCACTCATATCGTGCCTAGGCAAACTCCTAGAACACGTCATCCTAAACCGAATACAAACACCAACTGGACAAACACGAACTCTTCCCCAACACCATGGTAGGCTTCAGACCACATCTCTCCACGCAGGAGATTATGCTCCGGCTGTCAGAGGCCGTGGTAAGCCAAGGGTATAACAAAGGGACGAGAGCAATCTTAGCCCTCGACTTAACAAAGGCTTTCGACAATGTCGAATACGAGGCCATAACGGCAGCACTTTCAGAGTTGAACGTAGGCGAGCGTACCCACAACTATATCAAAGCCTTCCTATCCAATAGGACGGCGGAGATACGTTTCGGGCCGCTCAAATCGGACACCTTCAAACTGGGCAGCAAAGGCACTCCGCAAGGATCGGTGTTCTCACCCCTGCTCTTTAATATCACACTCATACCAATGACTCGAATCCTAGAGCGAGTTCCGAAGCTGTCGCACTCCCTCTACGCAGACGACATCACGCTATGGACGACTAGAGAGAGTGACGGCGACATAGAGCAGACGCTGCAAGCAGGAGCTGACATTGTCTTGGAGCTCCGGCAAAGTCGGAGCTTTTGGTCATGCGTTACAAACCGAGAGAATCGGCCAGAACAACTCCTATCCCCATAGAGATCTACGTAAACAGCACCTTAGCCCCCGAAGTCCAAACGATTCGATTATTAGGCATGCCCTTCTAAGCAATGGAAAAAACACAGCGACAATCAACAAACTCAGGGCAGGCGTCAACTAGACGAACAGTCTTATTCGACGCATCGCCTACAAGCATGCGGGAATGAAGGAGGCGGACCTCAGACGACTGGTTCAGGCCTTCGTGCTAAGCCGCTTCATCTACTCCCTTCCGTACCCGAACCTTTCTAAAGCAGAAAAGGAAAAGATCAACTGCTTAATAAGAGAAACATACAAGGCAGGCCTACATCTGCCGAGATTCACACCAACCACGAAACACTTGAAAATGGGCATCCATAACACACTCAAAGAGCTAATCGAAGCGCGCAGGATCGGCCAATACGAGAGGTTGTCCAACACACCTACAGGGAGACACATTCTCCGGGAACCAAAAATATGTTTTGAAACAACTAAAACGAACGAAAGATCCGTACCCCGCGATATATTCAAGCACCTCGTAACGCACCCGATCCCAAAAAACATACACCCGGAGTACCACAAGGAGAGAAGACAGGCCAGATCCAAATCTCTTCACAAGCATTATGGGAACCGAGAGGAGGCAGTCTACGTAAATGCGGCCGAGCACGAAGAGCGGGACGCCTTCGCGGTCGCCATCGTAGACCAAAAATTTAAACAGCTCTCCGCCGCTGCCGTCCTCGGCAGACGCGCGGAAGAAGCGGAGGAATCCGCGACAGCAATTACAATCACCAATACTGCCTGTGGAATTATTTTCAGCGACTCAAAATCGGCCGCGCGTAACTTTGGAAAAGGCAAAATTCACGAAACTGCATATAAAATCCTAAAAAATCACATTTCTCTCTCCGCCAGATTAAAATTATCTGGGTCCCTGCGCACCCACCCGGGGGACGAAACGGCCCACAATATAGCCCGAGGATTCGTCAACCGGGAAGTGGACCAATCGTGCCTGCGAGGGGTGAAGGAACGCATGATAACACACCAAGAAATCACCATGTATTACAGGAATAGCAGACTAGAATACCCAGCCCCGGATAAATCCCTCAGTAAAATCCAGCGAGTAACGTGGAGACAGCTCCATTCGGATACTTTCCCTAACCCTTTTAAACTACCTATCACTGGTCAACCCAGGGCTGTACACCCCCGAATGCACGCTTTGCGATGTCAAAAAGGCCGACCTAGCTCATATCTTACACATGTGCCCTGAGCTCCAACCCAAAGCCGAATGGCTATTAGCTAACCCACTACAATGGAAGGCTGAGGTGACCAGCTCCGAACCTGTGGTACAACTGCGGGCGGTGAGCTGGGCTTTGGAAGTCGCCGAAAGACACGGTCTGACGGCCACATCACGGAGCCAACGAAAAGAAGCCCATTGATCGTCTGACAAATGTCTTTCTTTTTTTTTCTCTCTTTACGGAAATAAAGTTTTCACCACCACCACCACCTCTGAATATGAAGAAAGTTATAGGCGAATGAAGCTTAGCGTTACGACTACAATGGCTACTTCGATATCAAAGAAAAAAATAAAGATAAGATCCTTCAGAAGAGATATTGTCACATGCGCGTGGCAAGGCAAATGAAGTGCCCAAGAGGGCACTAAAGAGACTGATAGATTGACTGATTGGGCGAACTCACTGCAGCAAGAGTGCAGTGAGTTCTGCGGCGGCGATAACTAGTAAGCGTGCTTGGCGGTCGTCGATTTGCGAATTCCTGTGACTCTCGCCTGCACTTAATTTAAATTGTGCGGAAACATTTAGATAAAGACGCAAAAGATGGCTAAAGCAACCTGAAACACAGATTAGTTAATTAATTCTTGATCGTTATTTAGAACTGCTCACCGCACGACTGGTGGCGGCACCCAGTATCAGTGCGCCTGATACAACTGCACAGCCCCCAATACCAACGCCAAGCGCAAGCTTAGTGCCCTGCTAGACTTCATTTCGGAGTCTGGAGCCCTCAACCTCACCTAACCCACCCCTTGCCCCTCTAGGCACCAGGTCATCCTTATGAATGAATGAATGAATGAATGAATGAATGAATGAATGAATGAATGAATGAATGAATGAATGAATAAGCGAGCCAGTAAACATCTTGCTCCGCCCCCTGTCACACCACACGGCATACTGGTGGCGCCATCGAGTAGCAGCCGTCGCATTTACTATATCGACTGAGCATTTCCGTCTAGGCCTCAGGCCCTCCTTATTTGCGATGGTTGCTACTGGGTGCCGCCACCAGTCTGCGGGACCAGCCACAACGATCTCTAGGTAGTTCGTAGCATTGTGTGTGTGTGAAAAAGTTTATTTCAGGGAGGAAGCTTGAGGTAGTCGGGGCAACCTCTCGAAATCACTAGGTGGGCTCCTCATTACAGGAGCCCATTGGCGACCGCCGCGGCTCGGGCGCGGTGGACCAGGGCCTTCTGCCTTGCCAGGTCGGAGCAACCGAGCAGGGATACCTCCCAGTTCTCCCGGATGGGTTTGGGTTTGGGGGAGAGGTTCGGAGTTGATTGGTAGGCCCATACTATGTGGGAGATGTCGAAGACTTCTTCGCACAGTGCTGGCATTTTCCTGTACAGGCAGGATAAAAGTGTTTTAAAACTGCCGGTCACAGCAGCGGTTTGGTGCAAAGACGCAGGAGTGTGCGTTCCTCCACTTTTGTAAGGCGCTTACAAGCCTTGGGATAAATTTCATGGCCGAATTGGAATAATTCAGTAAGTTCTGAAAAAGTGAGGGCCGGACTGGGTTCGGGATCCGTGTCAAAAGGGTCTGAAGGCGTTGCCCGGAGAGTGAGCACGCGGGCGGCGGTGTCTGCCGTTTCATTGCCTTCGAAGTCCACGTGAACTGGATCCAATTGCGGCGAGAAAGACTTTCGCACTCACCACTTCAGACAGTCAAAGTTACCCCTGAAATATTTTTAAACCTCCTGTCGGAAACTTGATATCTGGCGCTACTCTTGAGATTTTCTTCTCTTCGAGTGTAATGAAGGGCATCCAGGGAACACGCAACCATTGCGCAGACGTGACAGAGGAAATGACACCTCAAATACTTGCGTTTCCGGTGTTCCAGTCGGTGAATGGCGTTGTTCTGTCCAAGCATGAAGGGTCAAAGTGGATGACACAAACCTAGCTGAATGTGAAATATGCGTGTTAGTGATGGAGCTTCATTGAAAAGAAATTGTTGTTGTAGAGCATGCAATTCTCAAGCAATTCAAGTAGACCAAATATATATGAAGTAGTGACGGAGCTTCACTGAAAAGAAATTGTTGTTGTAGAGCATGCAATTCTCAAGCAATTCAAGTAGACGAAATATATATGAAGTTCATGCATTACGTTCTTAATCGACCTTA
The DNA here is from genome assembly GCA_023969395.1 of Amblyomma maculatum. NCBI lineage: Eukaryota > Metazoa > Arthropoda > Arachnida > Ixodida > Ixodidae > Amblyomma > Amblyomma maculatum. The sequence continues at coordinate 626,002 of JAJIZL010018870.1, read as the reverse complement.
TTTGTAGAAACAATAAGGGGAACACTAAAGCCCCATCCACCGTTAAGGGTATGAAGCGATAGCGACGATAAATTTTACCTTTATTACTTTTTTAACGTAATATTGTTTAATACATTTTATATTTTATATCCCGCCGGAAAATAACGTCAGCGGCAAGCTCGGACTCGGCTTCGTGAAATTTAACGCGCCCTAGTGGCGTTCGGCGAAACGCACTGTCTCAACGCCTCCTCAGGAGGCGTTGTTTGTCTGCGTTCGATGCAACGCCGGGGACTTCACCGTTGCGCGTAGGACGCAAAGGCATTTCAAAAAGACGATGTTTTTTAATCTGTTTATAATTTTATTTCGTTATATTTTGCAATATTTTTAACTTTTCATATACCCATACATTGCATCAGCAAGCTTTTCATTCAAAGCAGTTTGGATCGCTGTTTTTTTTTGTTTCATTTTTTCCGATTTCTGCGCTCCATCAGTTAATTTGTGTAATATCTATGCAAATGGCAGAACTATCTGAGCACACATTCACGGAAAGACATTATATCGGCTAATAAAATATATAGCTCCAAAGTATCTACAACTGCGGTGCAACGAAGACAAACACGAATAGAGAAACACAACACAGGACCACACTACCAACTGTAATATGAAACTAAACACGCACCTCTTCAACACTCAGCCACAACTTCCTCTTCTATTTCAAAGCACATCTCACCCGCACACCTCTTCTTTACTAAGCAGATGTCTAGCCAACAATAAATGTTAGCAGTACAATCAACCCAGTCCATCACTCATATCGTCCCAGCATGACAGCCACAACTTCCACCACATACACACTGGAAAAACCACCACACATCTGCAACTGCCACATATTAAGTGCACGTACACTCCGTCTATTCATATGGGGCAATCTTCCGAAACGTCATGAAAACATCCCGCTCTTTCTAAAAAGCATTTCTAACAATCACAAATCCCTCCAGCAACTCAGGAGCATTTCTCAAGAAAGGAAATTTCTTTTACGGTGAGGCTTCGCTTACACATATGCTATCTTTCTTTTGTATCCAAAATGCCTCTATACTTTCCCGGGCGATCTTGTCCCGGCTGTTTCCTAAAATCCTTATCCTACTGAGCAACGGCTCACACTTACACTTTTGAGAATGAAGGGGTATATTTGACCCCTTAAAATTTTCTAGGGATTTCTCATGCTCCCTTGTCTCACCATTAATACACCTCCCTATCTGCCTATATATACGAGGGCGAGTCAGATAAAAGGAAGCCAATGCGAATTTGTGAAAAATTGGATACTTCAATTAAAATAGTGTCCATGAGCCTTTAGGCATTTGTCCCACTGACTAACGAGTCGCGTGATTCCAGGTTCCTAAACTTCCTTGGTTTGCCGCTTCGAAAGTTCTGTAATTGACTGTTTCACGCCATCATCCGACACGAATCTGGTTCCATTCAGCTATTTCTTCAACTGCCCAAAATTTTGAAAGCCGAAAATCGAGAGATCTGGGCTGTATGGCGGATGTTACAACGTTTCCTACTTGAACGTTGCCTGTTTTCAGTTAACTACATCAGTGAAGTGGGGACTGGCATTGCCGTGCAGCAAGATTACCCCATTTGTCAATTTTTAACGTCGTGTATTCTTGATTGCGAAACGCAGCAGAGATGCACAGTTTTACAATATTGGAAACGGGCGGCACCAGTCGTTTTAGTTAAGAAGAAAAATGGGGCTCGTTGTTTTTGCGTCGACAACCGCCACCTAACCAGCATAACGAAGGATGTACACCCTCTCAGGAGCATCGACTACACATTGGACGGGCTCTGTAATGCAAGCGACCTCTCATGAATGGACAAAAACTGCGGCGATTGGCAAAGGTCGACGAGAGAGATCGCCAGAAGACCGAAGTCTCTCCGGACGCTCGATTCAAGTTCAAGGGGACGCCTTTGGTCTCTCATCCGCAGTAGCGACGTTTCAACGAGTAATGGACACTGTGCTGGCGGGCTTGAAGGGAAAGAGTTGTCTGGTATACTTGGATGATATTGTTGCCTTCTCCTCAAGCTTCGAAGACATGCTTCAAAAGGCTGCAGATAGTGCTCGAAGCAAACAAGTCATCAGGGCTAACACTGTAACCAGAGAATTGTCACTTCACATAAGAGCAACTGCTGTTCCTAGTGCATATCTTTAGCAAGTATGGGGTCTATCTGGACCCAGCGAAAACAGCTCCGATCACAGTTTCTAAAACCTGCCGACAAGAAAGCTGTGCGCAGATTCCTTCGGACTGTGCGCTTAATACCACCAATTTGACAGGGACGTTTCGCTCATTGTTGATGCGTTGACGCAAGTTACAAAGGTTGATGCAGCTTTTAAATGGAAAATCCTCAAACGGAATCTTTGAAGGAACTTAAGCGCCTCTTAAAGTCCCGTACTCTCTTTGCACACTTCGGCGAAAATGCCGAGACACAAATACATACCGGCACAAGCAGCGTTGTCTTAGCGCCGTTTTTAATCAGAAAATTGGTGGATAGGAAAAATTCACTGCGTACGCTTGACGTATCCCGGTCGAAAGTTGAAGCCAATCATCTGAATATGGAGAACGAATGTCTTGTCATCTTAAGGGCTACATCAAATTTCGCCCCTATTTGTACCGACGACCATCAGGGTTGTGAGCGTGCACCACGCTCTGTACTGGCTCACCAACTTAAACGCTCCCTCCGGCCACCTTGCGAGATTGATCCTGTGCCTTCAAGAATTCGACATAAGAGTCGTTTATAAGTCCGGCCGCAAGCATTCAGATACAGGCTTTCGTCACGAGCCCCCGTCGACTCGCCGCCGAAAGTGCACGACGAAGACTGCTTCTTGGAACCGGCAAGCACCAGCAGTTTTGCACAGCAGCAGCGCCGGACCATGAGTTGAAAGACCTGGGTGAATACCTGGTAGGAAAGATCGCTTCTCGTGCTGGGTGCAAGCGGCATTTTATCGTCATTCGCCTTAAACAAATACGTCATTATTAAGAACAATTTTTCAGCCAACAAAACCAAGACATTTTCTTTTGCACCCCAAACCCTCAGACAGGAGATTTTGAAGGCGCTGCACGATGAGCCTGCTGCAAGGCATCTCGGGTCTGCGCGCATGTTCCACCGGATACAGGAGTAGAAAATTCAGGCGCATGTTGGCTCACTAAAGTGCTTCAAGGCGGAAGCCTTCACGGCCGCGCTGCGTAGTCATTGACAACGAGATCATTTGTCATTGTCTAGAATTCAGATACTGCGCCTTTTCTTTCCTTTGAACCAATTTTAAATGCCGCCAATGCCTGTTGTACTGCGTCTCTTTCTGTATATGCTATGTGGTGCGGCGTTCGAGGAAGCGCCAAATGAAAGCCGTCACACGGATGCCGGGATGGAATGCCCGGCAGGGTCAGCTCCGTATATGGGTGATTGATTGAATAAAACTTTATTTTCCACCAATTTAGAAGGCCCCCACTCCCCGCTCCTGACACCCAGGCATGAGGAACGGGGGCTGGAACCTCCACGACTAAGGAGTGGCGAATAAACATTGGTTATTCGCGGCCTCAGCCCCCAGGCGGACGGCTGTCAGCTCGAATATGGGTGAATATCCTGGTGACGTCATCACCAGTCATGACGTCACGGGCGATGACGTCACCATGTGACGGCTATATACGTCTAGAAATGTCTAACTATTACTAGTGATTCAGTTCACTTCAGTCGTTCAGTCGAGTCCGACTCTTCGTGACCTTATGGACCATATCACGCCACGCTTTCCTAGTTGTTAGTGATGGCGAACCATAACTTCCACTTTCTTAGTACTAGTTAATGTCTGGTTAGTGTTAGTTAACACCCCTTAACTAGTACGTGATGGTTAGTGATAGTTGCAATGACCTCCAAATGCATGGGTTCCTAAGGGCATCTGCTAAACTATTTTATTATTAGGCGTAAGTTATCATGAAAATATTCTAAAATGCCTTACATCATGTACCAATATCATCCGAGTGTTATTGATTAAGTATCGATTCAATGGTGATTGGCATATGCCCATATAAGGCATGCACCCGAAACGCGGACAAATTTGCGGACGACAGTATGAGGCATAAAAAAGTTTTCGCCTTATATTACTGCCCATAGTTATACTGCCGTCGTGGCTCATTATGTGAAAACGTGCCGAGATTGTCAGCAATGCAAGACGCCTCCAATCAGACCAGCTGGTCTCATCATCATCATCATCATCAGCCTGATTATACCCACTGCAGGGCGAAGGCCTCTCCCATATCTCTCCACTTAACCCGGTTCTGTGCTAGCTGCATCCACTTGACCCCTGCGAACTTCTTAATCTCATCCGCCCACCTAACTTTCTGCCGCCCCCTGCTACGCTTTCCTTCCCTTGGAATCCAGTTTGTTACCCTCAGCGACCATCGGTTATCCTCTCTTCGCACTACATGTCCTGCCCATGTCCATTTCTTCTTCTTAATTTCTACTAGAATGTCGGTAACTTGAGTTATTTCTCTGACCCACTCTGCACGCTTTCTATCTCTTAATGTTACCCCTACCATTTTTCGTTCCATAGCCCTCTGGGTTGTCCTCAACTTAAGTAGAACTCTCTTGGTTAGCCTCCACGTTTCAGCCCCATAGGTGAGTACAGGCAAGATGCAACTGT
>JAJIZL010018870.1:573275-605736 GCA_023969395.1 Amblyomma maculatum | reverse complement strand
CCTCCACGTTTCAGCCCCATAGGTGAGTACAGGCAAGATGCAACTGTCGTATACTTTCCTCTTGAGCGATACCGGTAAGCTGCTAGTCATAATCTGCGGGTGCTTGCCAAATGCGCTCCATCCCAATCGTATTCTTCTTGTTATTTCCTTTTCGTGGTCCGGATCTGCGGTTACTACCTGTCCTAAGTAGACATATTCGCCTACTACTTCCAGTATTTCGCTACCTAATGTAAACTGCTGTTCCTTCCCGAGGCTGTTGAACATTACCTTAGTCTTCTGCATATTGATTTTCAAGCCTGCCTTTCTACTTTTCCTGTCTAGGTCATCAATCATTATTTGCAGTTCATCCCCCGAGTTGCTTAGCAAGGCAATGTCATCAGCAAATCGCAGATTACTGAGGTATTCTCCATCTACCCTTATCCCTAACTGCTCCCATTCCAAGTCTCTGAATACTTCCTCTAAACAAGCTGTGAATAGTACTGGGGAGATTGTGTCTCCTTGCCTAACACCTTTCTTTATGGGAATTTTGTTACTCTCTTTATGCAGAACTATGGTTGCTGTGCAGCCACTATATATATCTTCCAGCACTTTCACGTACGGCTCGTCTACCCCTTGATTTCGCAATGCCTGCATCACCGCCGAGGTTTCAACTGAGTCAAATGCTTTTTCGTAATCAATGAATGCTATGTATAAGGCTATATGACTATATTATAGCCTAATCATCGAGTGGTATCACGCACTTAATGTCCACCCCCCTGTGAAATCCATTTGCAGAGATCGCGCGGACAGCTTTCAAAACAATGCGTGTACAGATGGAAACAAAACACCGCCCTGTATACACTCTAAAGCGGACAAAAACTGCAGGAGCAAGTATTGGTTCCTGCGGGCATAACAGACAATGGCCGAAAAATATTTGCAAAGTGGGTGCGTAGTATCTTGTTACGAATTGATTGCGGCACGCCGCGCACTCAAGATAATTTGCGCAAATAGCCACCTTGAGCGTTCGGTCGCATGTTGGTGGCACGTACACCTGTTATTCTTGGCCGCTCAATTTTCAGTGTAAATGTCCATATCGCAGCCAGCAAAATAAGTCCACGCCCTCACTTGCGTGCAACTCTGACGAACAGTCTCCTAGTCCTTGAAAGCCATGCTTTGCGCAGTTAATTCGAGCAGGATATGAAAAGAGAACATTCGGTATTGATTGGAGATTGCACAGAACCCCGTATGGGCCAAAGGCATGCTACAAGGATACATAATCAAGGTCTAAGATGACGTTCACTGAGTCCGACAATGGCGATGGTTTCCCGTCGTTGCTGTACTCCGTACGTCTGTGACATTTCACAGCTCTGCTATTCAAAAATATGTGCCTAGCACAAACTGAAGCACATGTGACATGTATAGGCGCAAAATAACGAAACTATACACAGGACAATGTAAAACAAAATAAACGAAGCAAGAAATTAAAGAAAGGCGTAAGCAGCTGTCACAGGTCTCGTAGCGTCTCCAACAATCTTGAAGTGAACGCTTATGAAGGAGGCAGCACAGCCGCGCAGAAACAGGCACAAGTGCTTGATCTAAAAAAATAAACAGCCTCCCTATTCATCCTCCAAAATTTTATGCGAAGCGTATTAACGTAGCTTTCGGGCCTTCGCGCGACGCCCGGCGGTGGCCACCAATGACCCTGAAGTTGGGTCACGTGACATGACGTTACGTGATGACGTCACACCGGCTGCAGATGGGGCCTCATATCGCGCCGTCGGTCGCCTCCCGGCGGTGGCCACCATTTACCTTGAAGTGAGATCACATGATGTGACGTCACGTGATGACGTCACGCCGGCTGCAGATGGGGCCTCATATTGCGCCGTCGGACGTCGCTCGGCGGAGGCCTCCACGCGCCAACGGCGCCACCATCGCTGCATCACGTGCTATGTGATGTCACGCCAGGGATGAAGCGGCGCGCGCCCGCCGTCGCGTCAGTCTCTGTGCCCGTAACCGCGTCAGCGTCTTGGCGCCGGGCGTGTATGCGTACGTGACGTGCAAACGAAGAGTCATGCATTTACGGACCATAAGAGTGTGTTTGTCGGGCTGCAAAGAATAAAGTACGACGATTAGCCTAAAGCCACGCCTTGGTTACTTAGCCCCATCCACACTGAGGCAGCTGCTTAACATGCTTCGCATCCACTGGGCTTAACCTTGATAAGCCTCCAATTTTTCTCTCCTTTTTGCCATTGTTGGCTTCTCCGGCTGAGCATCGTGGATGTCACAGCCTTTCTTTCTGCATTTACGCGCCGGCCGCTGAGGCGACAGCAGCCTGAGAGCTACAAATGGACAAGAGAGAGCGAGGGAGCGAGCGAGCCCCGATACCATAGTAAAGCCCAGCATAGACGCCTATCTATCCTGGGCGAGTCGCGCGCGCTGTAGCAGCCCATCCTGCATCTCTCTTCCCTCCCCATCCTCTTTCAAAGAACTGGTGTGACCGGCCGCGCTGCTCCAGTGCTCTAGAATATTTGGTTTGTGGGGTTTAACGTCCCAAAGTGACTCAGGCTAGGAGAGACGCCGTAGTGGAGGGCTCCGGGTTCGACCACCTGGGGTTCTTTAACGTGCACTGACATCGCAGAGCACACGGATGCCTTGCTTTTCGCCTGCATCGAAAAGTGGCCGCCGAGGCCAGGATTCGATCCCGCATCCTTGGGAACAGTAGTCAAGCGCTGCAACCACTGCGCCACCCCGGCGGGCTGCTCTAGAAGGTGGGCGCTGCTAAGAAAAGGCATGCACTCATCTATGAGTATTTACAACCCCTGCAGCAGCTTGAAAGGATAACGTTTTCAATTTTGTCATGACAGAAAATTTCGCCTGTCCTCAATCCCGTTACAGTTACTGGCAACGCAACACACTTGCCTGAACCCATATAGTTGCGTGCATTGACAAAGACGCCTATCTTTTTCTCCTCTTTCACTTCCAACTCATAGGAACCGCTCCTCCTCACTGGTATTTCTTTATTCATTTTCCACCGCTCAGCGCGGTTGGAATGATAAACAAATTATTTGTTTAGCCAAGCCGATGTATGTCTTGTGCGCCATATATACCTGCCAAGACTTGTCATGCTCGCAGCCTTTCTTTTTGGCCCCCTTGGGAATGGCAAAAAACTAAAATGGTAACCTTAAGAGTCTTCCTGCGATATTTTGCACGTCATATGTCTAAAAAGCACACATAGCGCATTTGATCCTTTCCCCAGGTAAACAGACGACGCGGCGCGATGTGCCTTATGGATAATGCAAAGGCGTTCGAAAAAAGGGCTGCGAGTACGGCCGTTTGTTCCATCACCTTCGCTTGACGCAACGTCTTTCTGCGCGGCAATGAAAACATTACCTTCTGAATGTCGCATGATCGTGCTATGATCATGCGGTTTCGTTTTGTATGTGCGTTCTCACTCACAACTGAATTTGTACTATAGACTTTATGTACTCCAGCTGCAGTTACATCGTTGTAGTTGGGTCATTTCATATCAAACATCCCATGTGGACGGACTATCCCAGATCTCCGAGAAGAAAAAAGAAAAACGTTCGTCATAGTGGGCATAAATATTCGTCGTCTGACGAATATTTCTCGCAGAAAAAAATGCATCTTGAAGCGCGTGTTGAAATATATGGCGGGGTGCGAATGCAGGGATCCGAAATTTTAAACACTTGCATTGATCATAATAATGAATTTACATATTTTCCTACATATTCACATGTTCGTTCACGCTCAAGGTTTATGGAGAAATTAAAAATTCCGTCTCAGAATTTTGTTTACTTCAATACCTAAAAAATGGCGTTTTTTCTCGGATTGATTTCAAAAGCTGTGCTCGTATTGTGGTTGAATAAATTGTGTTTAAAAATTGTCAAGATGGTATGATTTAAGAAAAAATAAATTATGCTCGCGATCTCTATTTCTGTTTGCTAAACAGAATAGAAAATGCGCGAAAAACATGTATTTCCAGAAACATTGGCTGCAGGATGCACGCACTGGGTCTCCACCTAAAAATATTAATACCCTGCTTATAGTCCCATATATCTCCTTCTAACTCAATATAATTTATTTGAAATAATTTATGTTTTCAGATAGAAAATGTACGCTTTATTTAGTTGACCGGCATTCCGGCGTAGCGCACAACTCACCTAGGGCACTTCAAAAATTCTGAGTGCGCCGACAGTGCTATTGGATTGATCGATGCTATAAACCGCACAAAATACGATTTGTTGCCACATGACAGGTAAAAAACACGTTACGTTTTTTCGTTATCGTCTATGCGTTGGGGCTTGGCCACAAAACAAAGCTGCGGGGAACCTTGACAACTCTTTTAATTGGCTACACCAACGAAGAAAACTGTACAGAACAAAACAATTACGCGAGTTAACGTTGCTGAACCAAATATTGAGCGAAAGCATAAGCTGCGGATGACCGAGCGTTCTTCTTCTTCTCTTTTTCTTCTTCCTAAGCCCACATATAAAGCTCCGCTTTAACCAAGCCGTATGAACGTGCCTTAGTATCCTAGCAGGCTGATTCTGGCATAACCGTCTCATGTGAAACGAGAGACCCAAGTTGGCAGCTCGTGCCAACTGAGCCGCGGCTCCGGCCGCATCAAGCCGACCGCTAGAGTTGGGAGCCCATCTCTCGCTTTTGTGTGACGTGGAGTGTGACGCCACAGCGTCACGTGGGTAAGACGTGGCTACCGAAGCGCTAGCCGACCGCTTGAGTTGGTAGCCCAGCACTCACCCTAGTGCACGGAGCAAGAAACGTTTAGGAGTGGAAACTACGCTGTTTGCGGCGACCAGAAAAAGGTCACAAACCCGCAGCGCCACTATCATGCTGGCGGCGCCTGTCGGCGTGGAAATATATTACCGCCATTGTGGTTGCCAAAGCAACCAGTCCAGGTTTCTTTTTTGTCGCTGCGGCTTCTACGACGCGCCGCATGCCGCCCCCACTGCATACGGCCGCGTCATGCTCCGCGCCGTCAGCGCTGCAATCCGCCTTTTGCGCGAGTTTTATGCGCATGCGCGAAGTCCCAGCGGCGACTGATGGAAACGCATTGGACGGCGTGGATGGAGCTACTTCTGCCATGGACGGAGTTTCTCGCTGCCGCCAGTGCACGGGGGCTGGCGGCACGGTGACCGTTGCAGGCTTGGCAAAGCAATACCAACCACATCTGCCGCGTACGGTTGCCACTCTCGAGGCGTGCCGAGGTGCAAGACGCGGTTTTTCAGGTTCCCTTCGGCGAGTCGCGACCAACAACGACGTGAAGCTTGAATTAGGGCTTCGAAGCGCCAAGATGTGAATGGGCGACCTAAGAAACCGACTGCGTACTCTCGACTGTGCGAAAAACACTTCGTTACAGGTATGTATGCATCCAAAGGAAATGTGCATGATGAAAAGTACCTACTGGAGTTAGCACAAAGCCTGTAAACCAACAGTGATAGCAGCAATGAGGATTTGTTAGGTGAGTGTTTGGTTTATGAGCGACGGCGCCTGATCGCGATGCATTTTGTCGCTTGTTTCTTTAGGTTCGAAGGGGCCAGGTAGCGCAAGGCGGATATGTGCGCTAGACCGTAATATTTAGCATGTTTTATCGCGACTGCTGCCTGACTAAGAGGAAAAAAAAACCGCATTTATTATGATGCACCGCCGTTCGCGAGCCGAGGGGTTGAGCTGGTCATGAGGCTCGCGAACGGCGGTGCATCTGAACAAACGGCATATTTTTTTCTTGTTAGTTAGGTGGCAGTCACGATAAAACAAGCTAAATATTATGGTCTAGCGCACACGGCCGCCTTTGATATCTGCGCTAACTGGCCCTTTAGGATATAAAGAAAACAAACGACCAAATACATCGTCGTCAGGCCCCGTCGCACATGAAGCAAACACGCACCGAACAAATGCTCATTCCAGATATCACTGGTGCGTTACAGGCTGGGTGCGTACTCCAGTAGGTACTTTTAAACATGTATATTTCCTTTAGATGCATCTGTAGCATCTGTGTTTGACGCTCGGAGTGTATGACGCACTCGACACTCTTGCACGATCGCAGTGTTATTTTTTTTTTACCTTACAAGTTCGTCTTCGTTCTCTGCATTCGGATTTTGTTCCTTCGGTGTACGCAATCAGCTGCACTTTGTTAGGAAGCTTGAAAGTCGTCGTCCTCGTCCAAACGTCTGCAACGGCACGGAAACCGCCGGGCACAAATGAGTCTCCTGGAGGGTTTATGCTCGTTCACTTGCAGAATAGAGCGCTCTGGACGTAGAACAGCGTTGGTTCCTGACCGACATGCCCATCCGATGTGTAGGATATGCTCAGTCACCATGCAGTTGTTGATTCCGCCGAAATCGCTGCGGATGCAGAAAGATTGTGGATCATTTCACAACAGAAAGACTATGCCCTGTGCCATGAGGACCTTTTCACCACTGCGACCACATCCGTTCTAAAGTGCTGAATTATCCATTGCCAGAAAAATGCCGCACGTTTCCTGCAGGTGTGCATTCCGGCCGGGACAATGCCCTGTTCAGGGGACGTGGATAAGTGACTCTCTCCTGAGCTACGTAGATGAAATCCTATAGCTGCACGCCTGTAGATGACGCGAGGAGGAAGCGAGGCCCGTTGCACCGTGCCGGCGCCATGGTGACCGCATTGTGCTCGGGAACTCAAGACGCCTCGCGCCTATGCGCCGCTCCTAAGCCACAGGAGACGATTCCACCTAGCTCTGCAGCATCAACAAATCCCTGGCTGCTTTGCCCTTTGAGATCCCCCTTGTTCTCTCTGCCTCCGCTCTTTCCTTTTGATTTTTTTTTACAATAAATTTAAGTCGGTCGTGAACCTGCACGTTGAGAGAGTCTCATTCTGTCACGTCGAATACAGCCCGCGCCATGGCTCAAGCTACTCGCTCTTACAATACGAAGTTAGTATATGCATGCGTTATGAGTGGATTGTGAAAACGCTGAAACATTCCCTCATACTGCGTGAACATGAAATTGCACTCACTGTTACTACTTTCCGCCCTGCAGGCAAAAAAAAGAGGAGCTTTTGCTTTCTACCTGCGTTCTACCTGCTTTCTACCACTTTCTGGTGCACTCTCGTGTCGTCTGCTACTCTGCTACACTGCCGTCCAATGTGTTTCCCACCGCTTCCCGCATGATGGCGCCACATCCTCCTGCAAAAGGCGAATTGTGACCTTATCTGATCGCCCTCGCTTTCTCGCGCTGACGGGAGCTTCACCTCCTGAATGGTTTCTTGCTCTGTGTCCTAGTGTCACGTGGGGTGTGACGTCACAGCGTCATGTGGGTAAGACGTGGCTACCGCCGCGCTACACTGAAGGCTCGAAACCTAGATTATACTGCTTTCGCAATAAAATCATATGAACGACCGATGCGTTCGGCGTCTCGAAGCCACTGTCCTCGTCGTTGAGCCCCCTCCCCCCCCCCCTTCTCCAGGTCTTCCTTTGTCTCCGTTATGTACCTCCTTCGTACTTGGCAGACGTACGTCCTGCGTGGGGTCTTCGAATCTGGTATAGCCGCTCAAAAACGGGGGCGAAAGTAGGTCCGATTCTATTCGCTGCTTCGTCGGCGCCTGCACGCGGCACCCTTGCTGGTTTGAACGTCGTTGAAGTTGGGCCCCCAGCGCTTCTACACACATACACACGAACACACACACGCGCATTAACATACATTACAAGCAGCCGCTCAGCCGGCGTTCAGGGCAGCAAAATTGCGTGGAAACACGTACGTCTCGGGGTACCTGTTTCGGCTCTGGCGTTTTTCTTTTTGCCTCCGTATATACAAGTCTCTCAGACTGTGATGCCAAAATTTTAACGCAGCAATTCCATGATGTTCACAAGCATAACTACGTTTGCCAGAATATACATGAAATCAGCAACACAGACGCGCACAACTTTTTTTCCTAATGAGCAGTCCTCAAACTCAAGGCACACTTTCTCCTATATTTCCACACCTGGGATGCACCTCCTCCTTGGAACTTATCAGTTCCTCTCCGCCTTTCAGGTAAGCAAGCTCTCTTTTTAACGAGGCTTTGTTGTTTCTTCCTCTCGCGAGTTCGGCTTCTTTTCTTTTTAGTATAGAGCCTTTTCAATCGCAATTTGTTCTCGCTTCTGTATCTACTCTTACTCCAATCTGCTTCCCGATCGAAAATTTGGCCCTTGTCTTTCGGACGACCAGTATGACCTTTGTGGAGAGTGTTAGCGCTAGCATGCTTATTACGGTTTTCTGTCGCCCGTTTCTCTTCTTCTGGGCCTGGGCAGTTCTCCTTGCGCTTGCACTTCCGGTCCTTCAGGAATTTCTTCCTTCTTTTTCTTCGCGAGCTTTCCTGCTCGACTTCACTTGTCTAGGCGTGGCTGAATTCTTTTCTTTTCATTTTCACCTTCATTCGCACCTTTGGCCGAGGAATGTTTGATCCGGTTTTACCCGCATAATCAGAGCATTGTGGTCTGAAATGAGCATCTTTTTGAAAACGTTGTTCTCCCTCAATCCTTTTCATTTTCTTTCTTTTCTTTAGGACCTTCAGTCGTACCTTCTTATAACAGGGCTCATTTTCTACTGGAGATTCATTCTCTTCAACTTGAATTTTTTCTTGTTCATTAAAATTTCCCTTGAACCCTTTCAATGAGTGCAGTCTTCGATTTCCTCCATTTCTGACTTCCCCAGTTTAGGATCTGCACTGCCGCTCTCCATTGAGAAAGAGGGTTCCTCATCTTCCACTCGAAACCGGTTCTTGAATTTCTAGAAGATTGCTGTCTTCAGCTTTAGCTTCATCTGAGCTTTCGTGGTCGCTATTATTTGACAGCTCTTCTTCATGGTTAGTCATGCACTCCGACATGGAGCGTTCTAACGTGGAGCTAGAGTCTGACCCTCATCTTTAGGCGAAGAGTACTTGTATGAGGTTTCCAGCTCGACAGCTGCCTTCGCAGTTTCGGCGCAACCTGTCATATCGGAGGGCATAGTCTCCGTTTCCTGAGAATTCTGAGCTCCAGTTAGGTCCTCTCTTTCTGAAATTTCCGTTGCAGGAACGGGCTGTTCCACAACCTTACTCTGACTTCTGGAGCTAGAGTCCACAGTACCTGTGGCGGTCAACAAATCACTCGTTTCGTTGTACCTCCTAATATAGGGAAAGGTAACCTCCAGAGGCTCAGTGATGCCTTTCAACCGCTGAACTTCAGCCAGCTTCTTCAGAAGGACATTTCTCTCATTTCTCAAGCCTACGCTAGTTCCATTCTCTCTCTCTCGTTCTTCTCGTTGCTTTTCTGCCTCTGCCCGCTTCTTCTGCCATTCTTTTTTTTTCGGTTTGCTTCCTGAGCCATTCCCTCTCTCTTTCTTCTCGTTGTGTCTCTGCCTCTGTTTGTTTCCTTTGCCATTCTCTCTTTCTTATTTAACCTCTCTTTCTTTTTGGTCCACCCATACTCGCAGTCCAGCTCCTTTTAGACCTTTTTCTAGGCCCAACGCAATAATCTCCTTGAGATTCATTTTTAGTCTCAACTGCCTAATGCTAACACATATCACTACTTAATGGAACTTCACAACCGCTTCAACGCGGTACCTCTCGCTATCGCTCTGCTGTTACACCGTTTACGACCTCTTCGTAAACTCTTCCAACTCGTTCACCATCCTCTGAGCTTGAGTGCACCAAACGTCCTGTCGTGGACGCCAGAATAATTGTCACGCGTTAATAATTCGAAGGTATTATTAACGATGCGCCCTTAACGGTGCGCACACTCCCAGACACCCTTAGAGTGAGTGGGGGTAGCTGTTCCGGTCGCAAAGGAGCTGCCCTCGACCTGCGTGGCAAGCTCAGCCGGAATTCAGCTACCTTGTAGTGACAGGAGGGGGTGGCCGTTTGGTGCCCGCCGGTTCAAGCCAGAGTAAGGGTCGGAGTCAGAAGTAACAAACAAAACAAACTTTATACAGAGCAAGAGACGATACAAATGAATACAAACGAACATTTGGAATGCACAGACGAAAGGTTCACAGAATACAATCGCTAAGCATGCAACTACAGAGGTGTTCGATAAAACAGAGGCTTTTCAACACAAATCAAAACACGGGAGAGTCTCATAAGCAAACACCAAATGGTTCCCCGGGTACTGTTGTAGTCCGACGCCTCGAGAGGCACGATGTGACCGGCGTGTAAGACGAGCTCCACTCCCTCGCAGGTCCGTGGGCTTGCCAGCAGCGGGTGATCCCCGGGAGTCCAGTTGTCGCACTTGCGAGCACGCCACAACCACTGACTGATTGACTGACAACACTAGAGGCGCGGCCTTAATAAATAGGGCGCACCGTGTCTGTCTGTTAACACACGCCAAAGCTAGCGCGCACACAGACTTAGCTTCGCTGGTTAGCTCCCTTTTCCTCCCGTCGAGCCGCGCGTAGTCATTAGCTAGGCCCCATAGAATGTTCTGGAGACCTCTGGCATCTTCCAGACTGATGAGTCAACGTCATCGCCGGGTGATGAGAAAGAGGGCGACGGCGACGCGTACAAAGCTACGCGCTCTCTCGCGCGGGGAAGGAGGCTTTTCTCGAACTTTGTGGAAATTCCCATGCGGTGCCGCACGGGCCTCGCGCCGCGCCGGCTTGATAAAAATGTGCGCCGATTTCTTGACAGTCGCTCATCCAGAATCTTGCCCAGTGGGTGACAACGATGTCGTCTAAGTAAGTACTCGTAATTATACACGATGTGGTTCTTGTGGCAAGTATGTGGATATTGGGCGAGCATGTGCCTCTTCAATTGGGCCTTTGTTAGAGGTGCATCTGGGCAGTCCAAAGCATATTTTCAGGACATGCGCATGCACGCTCTCTAAAGTGTCATAGCAGGAAGGGCTCATATTAGACACTACTATGAGACTGTACCGATTGTAGCCAACGAACAGTGTCTTGTAAAGCCGTCGTAAGGTGCGCTCAGTTGGAACCCATTTGATGCCAGCTATGAAATGAAGTAGATGGCAAAAATTGGTCAGCCTTTTCTACACCATAATAATATGTTCAGACCAAGATAGTCGGTGGACCATAATTGCTCCCAAGAATCTGTGTCTGCAGAAGTACAGTATTACAACTTCACGAAGAGTAAGAGGGTAGCGACTAACATATTTTTCCGTAAAGGAGATTGCTCCCTACTTTTCTGCCGCTAAAAAGAAACCTTGACTCCGTAAGTACCTCAATGTCGATGACACAGCTCGTTGCAAGCTCGATCGCAGTTGTGTGCGCGTCGAACCAGAAGCCCAGATGCAGATGTCGTCAGCATATGCACTGATGTGGATGTTAGTTGGCAGTTCACTCACCAGGCCAATTAGCGCAACGTTAAATAAAGTTGGGCTGATGGCTCCTCCCTGTGGGATTCCAAGAACGACCTGATAGCGGGTAGTATCTCAATCAGGCGTAGGCATGCAAACAGAGCGGCTGTTGAGATAGCTCACAACCCACAAGTACAGCCGGCCACCAGCTCCCACTTCATCAAGTCCACCAAGAATAACATTATGGAGGATGTTAGGAGGTTGTCGCAGCCCCCTTTATATCTAAAAAGACAGCAGCTACTAGTCGGCGGTGACGCTTTTCGTAGTCTACTGTCACCACAAGGTCGATGACGCCGTCGATGGAAGAGCGCCCCCGGCGAAATCCTTTCATCATATTCGGATAAAGATCATTACTTTCTAGAAACCACTCGTCTTGCAAGCACTATCCGTTCTATTAAATTTTCGACACAGCTTGCTAGGATAACGAGCCTGAATGAGGTAAATTCGAAAGGACGATTTCCAGACTTCAAAAGAGCAACCAGACGGCTAACCTTCCAGTGTTCAGGAACAGTACTAGAAGGCCATATATCATTGAAGTAATTAAGTACCGCAGTACGACCCTCCTTTCCAAGATCGATAAGGTTGAATAAGTAATCCCGTCAGGACCAGGTGGAGATGAATGCCGACAAGAAGCAAGAGCGGCGTCTAATTCAGGTATTCAAAAAGGCCGAGTCGTATTGGTATTTCAGTGAAGGCGGCGCAAACACCTCTGGAATCGATGACTGCGCCTGGTTTGGGTTTACGATTATTTTACAAAAGTCTTAGCTACGTCAACATCCTTGCGGCGTTGGTAAATGAACAGGACATGAAAAAGGTGCCTTTCTTGCGGAGGTGTGCGTAAGCTTCAAGCAACAAATCCAGATATGCGAAAGCGGTTTACGGGGATCAAGTAATGACCAGAACTGTCTCCATCGTTGTCGTCTTAACGCCTCCAGGTGGCGCAAAACTTGTCGTTTAGCTCGGCGAGAAAGTGCGAGATCGTAAGCGGATTTCGTTCTTGTATACTTATTTTCAGTCCGACGACGGATGGCTCAAAGCTGCTAGAATTCCACGTCGATGCTGGACACTTACGCCGGCATAAAAACATAGCTAGGGTGCTCACTGAGAGGGGAAATAATGAGGCCATCGTTTTTAGATGGTGACTGGAGGTCCACGCTGGAGGTCTCCACATGTGCCGTAAATGCAGGCCAGTCTGTGTATTGCACAAGAGGCGAACTGGCAGGTTCGAACCACTTGATGCATATGTACGTTGGTATGTGATCACTGTCATGTGTTTACATATCACTAAACTAAGAAACAGAGGGATGGAGGCTTCTGGAAACAAACCCCACATTCAAGCAGCTTCTGTAGGTTGTTCCGCGTAGCAAAGTCGGTGAGCCGTCGTTTATAATGACGATATCTTGCGAATGCATAGTCTGCCAGGTGTCTTCCTCGACTGCTCATTATAGCACTACCCCACTGAGGGCGGTCAGCAATAAAGTCAATCACAATAGTACGAGGAGCTGCACAACACTTGTTGAAAATAGATTTGACTTGATCAAACCTTCTATCGGTGGAATATAAACACCAGTTACAA
Source organism: Amblyomma maculatum (assembly GCA_023969395.1). NCBI lineage: Eukaryota > Metazoa > Arthropoda > Arachnida > Ixodida > Ixodidae > Amblyomma > Amblyomma maculatum. The sequence goes on along the minus strand of JAJIZL010018870.1, from coordinate 592,837 downwards.
AGAAGACTCGTCCTCTAAAGTTTAATATCAAACAAATATAGTGAATAATGTTGTGGGGCTGTAGAGCATGGCGGACGTGCGAAATGTCGTGGCGTACACACGCCAGCACTTTGCTTGTTTCGTTTACATCTCGAGACCACAGGCGAACATATCCAGAAAAGCGGAAAGAAGACGGAATGTTGGGCTCACCGATCACAATTACAGGAAAGCGGTACTTCTGTACCCGCTGTCGGAAATCACTCAGATGACCGGGCACGCCTCGGACATTTCATTACATCACTACACTAACGGCCCAAGTGTATAGTCATAGAGGTGGCGTTAGTTTGTGGCACCATTGTGAATTATTGCAATGCCTTCAAGAGCGGCTCAATTGCATGGAAAACCTGAGCAGCAAACGTTACTGTTTTGCGTGTTGATGCTAGACAGCAGCACCCGCATTGAACAAAGTTTGGCCTGATTGCCTTTTGTAATAGATATTGCCTGGCTCGGAGACAGCATAAACATTTGGTTACGGTTGAATGGATTTCCAGATTTAGAGCAAAAGGTAATCACTTCTTCCGGTTTGGACTGAATTTTAGGGTTTAACGTCCTCAAGAATCTCAGGCTGAGGGATGGTGTAGCGAAAGGCTCAGTGAATTTCGACCATCTTGAATTCTTTAACGTGCACTTACATCACACATCGCCTTTCATTTCATGTAAACGAATTATTATTATTATATGCAGCACTGCAACGAACACCGATAAGAGGCAAAAGATGAGAGGCTAATGATAGAAGAAATGTAGGCTTTCCCCATTCGCCTTTTAAGAGGCATCTAAGAGACGCATAGGAAAGGCAATAGCGCACAAGAAGACACAAAACCGAGAAAGAACGACCCAGGACACGCGCAGTTAGCGCGGCCCTGTTTAGTTTGCTGGGTTGTATGTGTCTCCAGATGGTCCATTTCAACATACTTTCCGCTCATACAAAGGACAACGTCGATCTTATTTCAAATGCCCTTTTTCCCCATTGCATCTTTCCCTATTGCGCTGGTTGCCCGGCGAAAAAGGGAAGCGGATGAGAAGTAAAAACTAAGAGGTAACGAAGCACCTCAAATACATTTAAAATGTTAAAAAAAAATACAATTTGTAAAAAGACAAGCAGGATTCGAATTCATTATCTCTTCTCGATAGCAGCCTGCGCTGACCACTCGAAGTTTTGTTTTCTTTGTTTCCTGTTAGGAATGATATTTACAGTGGGGCGAAGTCAAAGTATCATGCCACAAAGCGCTCTATCAAAAGTAAGGGTTCACAAAGTTTCAAAAACGCTTTAGGTTGGCCAGTTCACTCAAAACTGGCAACCATTCAGGTTTATCCTTTTGGGTAATATAGATGGCGGTCAGGTTGTTGATACTCTCATTGAAATACTCCCTCGCTGAGCGAGCATCCACGTCCGCGTGTCTCACAGCTATTCTCGTTTTCCATACACTGTGGAGGCAAAGCAACACGAATAAGTCACATGGCACACCCCCTTGATTATGGGCTGGCAGGAACCGTATACCATAGGGTGTAATTACCAAGTCCTTTTTTATAGTGCTCTGCAAGATATCCCACAGAAAGACTGCATCCCAGCAGTCAAGAAAAATATGGTCTATGGTTTCCGGCTTATGACAAATCAAGCAGTCCATCGAACACGGAACAGACACCTTTTCCCCTCAACCACAGTTTAACAGGTAATGTTCCACTTTGTAATAAAAATAAAAAAACGTTTTTCTTACGACCGTGCTGGCATCTTTTTAACTCTTTTTAGGACATCCTTACCTTCCCCTCCACAGATCGATAGAACGGCACTGGCATCATTACATCAAGCAGGTCCTTATACAGTTGCTTTTGGGTTACAGCGCTTAGGTATTCCATTGAGAATCTCACTTTTAAAATGTTAAAGGAAGCCACAACATCATGCAAAAAAACACTCAGTCTTCTGTGTTTAAAGTTGCTAGGCGAAACCAAAAATTCGGGTAAGTCTTGGCGCAGTCTAACTTGAAAAACCGTATGCAGAAAAGGGACGGTTTTCCATAAGAACATAAATCTGGATACTATTTGTCGTAAAAAGAAATGGGCCAAACCAAGTACTCCACTTTTTACCGAGCGAAACAGTCACAGAAAGCTTTCAGATAAGATCGTCCGTAAGACAAGGATGTCCACATTCTCCTCTGTAATTTGGCATATATGCAGAACTGTTTTGCTTAAAGGTGATCAAAAGTGAAAGGGTTCGAGAGTTTCGACTTATGGACAGCGAAGTAAAGATATTGTCATATGCTGACGACATAGCCGTTTCCTGTTACGATCAAGACAGCGTTTCAGAAGCAATCAAAGATGCTAGTCGATTTTGTAGGCAAACGGCCAGACCAGCGAAGTCAACTGGGGCAAATGTTTGGGGCTGTGGTATGGGGTGTGGCGTAGCGCACCTTCCATTTTCGAAAATGTTTCTTTGTCTGTCACATCTGCGAGGTACCTTGGAGTGCCGCTGGAACACTACAAGAATAAGAAAGATTACTGGAATGCGGAACGTGAACGTGTCCTGTCAAAAACAACAAAGTGGGGTGGCCTTGATTTATCAATGTTCGCGCGTTCAACTGTATGCAATTTGTTCATTGTCGCGAAAGTCTGGCTTATTTTTCAAGCACTGTCTATGTCAAGGGTTAGCGTTTAGAAATTTCACCGATTGCTGGCGGTTTTCGTCTGGCGTTCAGTTTGGAAGGGAACAACTCGACCACGCGGAGATGCAAACCGAAAATGCAAACCTAGCAAATAGGTTTGCATTTTAGGTCAAGGCGGCATTTATAATGTTGAAGCTTCACGTTTCGAGGTGTATAGACCCATTGCTGCCTCTAAAAAGTGCAACTTCTTGACCATCGGAGGTTGCTGCCTGCTCTCAGGACTTGCACCTAATGTTCTGGATACCTATGCGCACTATATTGTGTCCCAGAATCATTTTAACATGTGGAGTTTCACAGCGCTGGCTAATTTAGGAGCGCCCGCTCTTCGGTCATGCTCTGCTACCGTGGACGTAATTTTCGCTGAACACGAGGCTGTAGCACAAACATTCAAGGAAAAAAGTGCAACGAAGCTTCAAAACCGGCAAATGCAGAAGCGAGGGCACTATAGTTTGCTGTTAACTAAATCTTTTGTATGTAAACATTTCGGGAAGCGTTGCGATGACCGAGATATCGGTTTGTTTATACGCAGTGCAAGAAGGAGCGCAAAATCTTGAGAAACACGTAAAGTATTGTGCATTGCAAGCCTCTATGTTGTTTTTTCTTTCATGGGCCTATCGCTCGGTAAATTACTATCTTTCTCGTTTAATCTACTTTTTTTTTTCTGCTGTTTATACTGGGCCATGGTGCGGGCTGCGCTCTCTGATGCGTAGGCCTTGTTTGGAGCTTCAGTGAACATTTTGGCAGTAATCATCGTATTTGAGTGGCCTCAAGAACAGCTTGAAGATTGTTATGCACATAGACCACATTATTAAATCCCAGATTTAGTTGTACGTTAAGCGCCAGTGTGTTATGAGACAGACCCGCGCCGATCATCGTCTCTCTCGAAGCGCTCGAAACGACGTAACGAAACTTGAAATTTCTCGAAAAAAGATACCGCCGAAAAAAGATACACAACATAGCTTCACGGCGTCACGGCATCGAAAGCATTTCGGCTGTGGCCGTCACAATTATCGTGAGCCGATGGTCGATTGCGAATACGTTGTTGCCATGTTGGCCCCTGTGGGATGCTAACTGGTCGACACCGCGGGCCGCGTCGACTGAACGTCTTCGCCTTCCTAGGCTGATGAATTCGGCAAAAAAAAAAAAAAAAAATCCGGCGGCGAAAATCGGTCCGGGAGCGATTTGGATTTCCGCCGATATTTCTGGCGGATTCTCTCCCACGGCGGCGGAATTCGCTCGCTCTCGCCGCCGAATGCTTAAGTGTGAACGAGCCATAAGGAGACTTTCTGTTCTCGACCATTCAGCAGGATAGTCTCCGACTTTGTCCTCTTGTTGAGGATGCAGTACGAGCCATCTTCTGGGGTGTAAGAGCTACGTTAACAGCATCCCGGCTTCGAAAACCATCGGTCGAGGATGCAAGCTCCGGGTGCACGAAGACCTGACTGTTAGATCAACGAGACGTAGCTGGGTGCAGGTGTTGAATCATGTCCTGAAGGCATTAAAAATACTGCAATGGCTGAGACGAGGGAGCCAAAGGAACGAACAAGTCTCCGGGAAGCCGTAAGGGTGAACTGAAGATACGTTCGGCCGTCGAACCGCCAAGGTCACTGCGAAGAACGGCACAAGTGCCAAGAAGCACCATAGGAAGGTGGTCAACCCAGTGCTCACGATCAAGGCGAGTAGTGAGGGAAGTTTTGAGCTGGGACGATGGAGACGCTCGACACAAGGATGGTTGGTACAAGGATGGTATGCTGTGGTGAGGCAGTGTTTAGTGCCGAGCAGACGGGTGAGTGAAGTGAAGGGCGGCCGCGATCTCTGGTAATAATGCCGGGGCATCGGAGGCAGGTAATCCATGTTGAAACGAAAGGATTGGCAACTGTTTCCGCTGTGATTTCCGGAATGGGGACTGTTTCGGGCCAACTAGTCAAGCGGTCGATCATCGTCAGAATGTGCCGACAGCCATTTGATGGAGGTAGCAGTCCAACCAAGTCCAGATGAGCGTGGTCAAAGAGACAACCAGGTGGCAGGAAAGACTGGGGTAGAGACTTTGTATGACGAGTCACTTTGAAGGACTGGCAAGAGTGGGCGCACTGGCGGACGTCGGTATTAATATTTAGCCAGACGTATCGCTGGGTAACGAGGCGCTATGTGATTCTTATGCATGGATAGCAGATATCGTGAAGTCGTGAAGTGAATGGAAAATAGCACGAAGACCTCCGGGATGAATGGATGTGATAGAGCCTATGACATGTCACACCAGAGTAATCCAGCTACACGATAATGAGACACGAGCTGCGAATGGAGGGCATGGGGGTGGTCACGCAGTGCTTGAATCTCAGGGTCTTCGAGCTACGCCCGGGACGGACATTTCCAGTCCACAGCAGATGTAGTCACGTGGCTGGAGGTAATGCGTGTAAGTACATCAGCTGCCTCATTATCGATGCCTTTGATGGCAAAATGTCTGTTTGTGAACTTCGATATGTAGGCCAGCTAACGAAATCAGTGGGCGACGTATTTGGAAGAGTCCGTACGGAACACATACAGCAGAGGCTTATGACCCGTAAGAACGTAAAATGGCTGGCCCTCTAGAAGTGACGGCAATGCTGGATGGTGGAGTAGATTGCGAGCAGCTCATGACCAAATACGCTGTAGAGAGCCTCGACAGGTCGGAACGTCCGAGAGAAGAAACCCAGTGGGTGCCACTCGGAGTCTATTTTCCGCTGGAGAATGGTACCAATGGCCACGCTGGACGCATCCACCATGATACGAGTGGGCGCCGAAGGCCTTGGGTAGATGCGAAGGATGGCATCGGCGATACCTTTTTTTGAAGTCGTGAAAGTAGCCTGAGCTTCGGTAGAGAAGGAAATCGTGAAGCAGGATTATTTGATTGTGCGAAGAAGGTCAGTCCGGGGATGAAGAAGCTAGGCGCATAGGCGCAGTGCGGGATAAAGCATTGGGGAAACATTACTAGACCCAGGAACTCACTGAGATTGCGTTGGGTAGTTGGTGCTTGAAAATCTACCAACTTGGACGTGAGAAGGCAATGGGCGAATTCCCAGAAACTCAAGCCCAGAAGAGCCGAAAACCGATTTCTTGGCTTTGACGACCAAGACAAACTCTTGGAGGCGTTCAACGAGTTCCCGGACGTAACGTTCGCGATCTTTTGGTGTACCACTCGCGACGAAGATGTCGTCAATGAAGGCATTTACAGCCGGGAGTCCGCGCGTCACTTCAGCAAGAAATCTGGAAAGTTTGAGGTGTATTCATAGCCCAAAGGGCATGCGCTCGTTCTCGAACAGGGCGAGGGATGTAGTGATGGCCGTCTTCGATATATCAGTCGATTCAATAGAGCGTTGAGGACACGCTTTTAGAATTTCCACTTTACTAAAGATCTTGAATTCGTCCCGGTGTTCATTGAAGTTTTGGATGTGTGGAAGGGGATATCTGTCGTGAACTGCGCGAGCGTTGAAAGTCCAGTAGTCGCCGCATGGACGGCAGTCACCTGGTTCTTGCTTGGGCACCAGATGAAGCGGTGAAGCAGAAGCGCTGGATGAAGAATGAATAATACCCAGCTGGAGCACGTGGTCGAATTCCCGTTTTACAATCGCCAGACGCGCACTGTAGAGGCGGCGCGGTCGAGATGCGGCGGATAGACCACACGTGACAATATGATGGGTTATACTATGCTTGGGTGGCTGGTGGAGGTTACAAAGTCTCGTGACCTCGCGAAAGTCTACGAGGACGTGGCCGCACGAGCACGATGGAATCAGCATGCGGAGCCCCCCCCCCCCTTCCGTCTAAGCAATATACAATATAACGCTAGTGATGGAAACGCGCGCTGTGCTGTGGATGAGACGATGGTGGCACATGCTGATGTCCAGATTAAGATGCATCAGGAAGTCGGATCTGAGGATGGGTTGATGGACATCGGCAACGGTGAAGACGCATCGATACGTGCGCCGCAGGCCAAGATCCACAGTGATAGACCGGAGACCGTACGTGGCGATGGAGGTTCATTTGGTTACACGGAGAGTAAGTCCAGGTGACCTGGAAGTTCAATGAGCCTTGGCAAATGGCAGAACGCTAACTTCGGGACCAATGTTGACGAGTAAGTGCAGGCTGGAAATACGGTCCATGACTACGAAAAGGCGGACAGGGTGAAGGACGAGGTCACATGCTGCCGTCAGTTATCTCGCAGCACGGTTCTCGACCAGTTCCTTGGTGGAGAGAACTGGTGGACGCGGTGTTGAAAAGTGCGGTGCTACCAGCAATATGCTGACTGTGAGGACCGGAAGAGCGCGAACGTCTCGGCGGAGACGAATGGCGGCTAGGAATTGAGGAGAACCCGTGCTGGGTATGGGAGGATTAACGAAGGGCATCGAGATAAGCGGCCAGCTGATCAATCCGGGTCTTTAATCATGTAGTTATGGTGGACTATGGTGAAGAGGAGAGGGCGGCGACGGAAAGAGAAGTCGCTTCATGGACTCGATGACATGACTGGGCGAGGCAGGCAAGGGTCAAGTCCTCCGCAGCAACCAAGACGAGACGAGTGGATTGTGGTACGCGTTGCAGAAAGAGCTCTCTAAACAGTGCGCCGTTCGAGTCGGCATTGCTTTCGCCCAGAAGCATCCACATTGTCGTGAGAAGCTGGGAAGGGTGGAGCCTTCCAAGCTCTTCGCAGGTGAGTAGCTGCTGGAGGCAAGCAGTCTCAGATGGCGTGGTGCGGTCCAAAATGCATTGATTAGGGCGCGTCTAAGGATGACATCCGCCATCTCTTGAGCCACCTCAGTAGGCTGGTTGGAAAGTGGCTGGTAGGCTGGTTGGAACAGTACAGTAGGCTGCAACCTAGGCTCAGCAGCAAACTTTGGACCTAGTCGCAGAACTCGCTGAATGACCTCCTGTGGGGAAACACTTTCTTCGTTGTGTACTTGGTTCGGCATCCCCTCTGGTTTTCTCGGGACGGACCGTCTAAGTAGTGAAAGCTGCGGCTGGCTCATGAATTCCGTGTTGTTGCTGATGACGCGGCCTATCATGTGCCACCATTGTTTCCAAGCGCCCGGCCGGTTACATGACTGTAGGAGGAGCTTCAGGCCGTCCCTACACAGCCTCACTTGTCGTTGCCAGTCAGCTATGTCAAATGTGTACATCCTTATGCCATAGCTGGCGAACGGCTTAAAGCCTCCTAAACACGCCAGCACATGGGGGAAGAATCCGCACGCTAATGCAGAAAACAAGCATTCGTGGTTCGCACGAAGCATTTCCAATGGCAGGAATGAAACGGAATGAATGAACGACACAAGACGAAGAAATACAACTCCTTGTATTAGAAACAAAACTGAAAATTAAAAAATCTATATATTTATTCGTCAGGTAATAAAACGTGGCTTTTGATGTAACGCATGATCGCTAATTTTGACTCTTATTTGAAATCACTCACACCATGTGATTCATATTCATGTTCTTGCATAATTCACTTAAAGGCCTCTTTTGTTCAGAGAGGGCGCTGCAGAAATAAGGCAGGTAATGCGTTTACATGACGTGGCATGGAAGACAAGGCCAACGACTGAGCCAGAACGATGCTATGATGATGCGGTTGAAGGCGCCGTAACATTTTAGCTAATTTAAAACTTTAGAGTAGAAATGTATGTCAAGTGGGCTTAACAGTTACGGTGCCTATTTTGCCGCCTTATCCGAGCATTGTTCTGCCTCTGTCATAGTTGGCCTTGTATTTCGTCAGAAATTGGAAAAGAAGCAAATTCCCCGGAGAATTTACGTCACTCTGACGTCACGTACCGTCACGTGATTTGAAGCAGCACAGCTCGCAGGGAACGCCACGAAAGTCATGCTTCGCGCACTCGTCACGCAAGTTTCTATAGAACTTTCGCTACCATAGAAAACTTTTATGATGATCATTTCAGCGTCTGCCGTGAACAAAAAGTATGTGCAGAATAAATGCACGCTCAGTGAGTGCACAGCATCGACCATGCCATTAGTATACAACGTTCTCCGTCGATAAACTGCGCACGCCTCTAGGGAGGACAAGCGCAAGACCAACCGCACCGATCAATGCCTCCTTAAATTTGTATTGAAAGCCTGCATAGAATTGCCTTTCCTGTTTGAGTGGGGACACGGGAGCAATACATAATATGCGGCCAAAGTGCTGCGATCTTCTTTCTGAATAAATTCATGAGGTGGCACCACCACACTAGTAACAAGTTTTGGGCGAGGCATCCAATTTCTAGCGAGCGGACGACATAGAAAGCCAGTCGTTCCCCACCCACACCTCCTGACGCATCATGCCAGCTTTGCTTTGAGTGCAAACGTAAAACTAATATCAGTCGTAGGCATCGCTGCTGGGCTCTGTGTGTAAGGTGTATTCCTTTCTGATCTTTGTTGCCAACACTTTAACTAGAATTTCCAACAATCCAGAAGACATATAGTGAAGTGAGAAATTGTGTACACAAAACCTTACGTTCAGCTCGAAGCTTTCTCAGTCTGCATAGCAGTAGCAGTTTCCATCGATATTAACACATAATTTGACATTAAGTTACAGAGGCTCTACTCAAAATTTTGATCCAGCTTCCTTCTAACGGCACAAATATTAATTGAAGCTTTAGAAGAGGGGATAGTTTCCGCTGCAGCTCATTTTATTACCATCGTTTGAAATGCTGGCACTTGCTGCTAGGTGCACTTAGCTACACCAAACAATTTTTAATGGAAATAGAGGCCATTCGAAAGTAGACTTTATGCTACATGCTGCGCTGCAACAGCATCCGCATTTGACTAAAGAAAGGTTTTTCGATATTTCAAACATATCTGACAGGGAGCATGAAAACAACGCAGTGATTAAGCTTTCTTCGAAATTGTTAAGGAAATGTAGTACATGTAACCTTATACCTTCGGTGAGCAGCGAAAGTCAATTTAACAAAACCAAAGAAAAAAAAACAGACTAGTCTTCCAAGTGCTGTTAAAATTCCAGTCACCTTCAGAGCTTGGTATCAGTGAAAAAGAGTGCGCTTAGACAAGCCCACATAGCTGCAAACTTCCGACTGCGATTAGTATAAAGTAATGCAGAAAATGCGCTTGATACTTTCTGTCGGCCAAGTGAATATGATCAGCCAATACTGTTGCTTTCTGATATTCATCCAAATTATTGCAAGATTCTGCCCTCTACTCGTGTGCGCTGTGCAGATAGACGACCATATGTATGACATTATGGTTGCGTCCAAAACGTCAAATGTTCGACCAATCATGTTGTACCATCCGTCTGATAACAACCTCACGCACAGAACAAATGTGTTTCCCGTGGCTCTAGGATTTGTCAGTGCCTCAGAAGATCAAATATTGTGCGAGTTCAGGGCGTACATGATACCCCAGGATGGGAAATGTGGAAAGTACATAAGTTATTTTGCATATTTAGGTTTTGAGCAAAAAGCAGTATTCTTGACCTCTACGTGGCACAATGTGCCAAAGCCTATGAGATACCTGCTTGAAAGCGTAGTGGAAAGCGATACGTGGAACATTTTGTTCGTACCAGCAATGTCAGATGAACTCGCACTGCGAGAGTTTCGAAGAGCTGTATGCCAAGTTGTTAGTGTGACCGCCATCGGCATCAACGCTCCCGAGGACCGCTTCCGCAGATGTGATACTCGGAAAAGTGTCGTTGCATCGGAGCTATTTTCTGAAGGACGACCAGAGGAAATATTCCCGAGAGGCCACAGATACAAAGCGATTGTGTCCGCCACGGGTAGCATCAAGGCGGACATCAGGGCAAAGCCAGAAGCTTTGGCCCTGATCGACGCTTACAGGTCACTGAACAACAGCATTGACACTATCGAAGTTGGTGACTGGCCTGATGTAAAAAGCAAGCGCGCGGACCTAATGTTTTTTCCAGTCGGTACCGATGCAATTCAGATGGGTGACATATTTGCGCATGCGCAGTATTCTCCAGCTCCTCTGTGTATGTTCACTACCGTGAAAAGCACTGTTGCACTCAACTTCCCTGACTCGTGGGCATCGTTCTTTTCTTTCGCAGCTGGCCTTATAGCGTTGGGAATTTTGCTCATGTTACATTTCCACAACCGCTGGCAACTTCTATACAATACTCGACAGAGACCAGACAATTCTAGACTATTTCTTTTCTTCGCTTCTACGTTTCTTATGAAGGCTGTTCCGACATCATTAGCGAATTGCCCATGTTTTCGTGGTCTGGCTGCAGCCATGTGGTTCCTTGGAATGATGGCGCTAGGAAATTATGTTCAGTCAAGTATCACTTCCGCCTGCAGCGTCAAAGTACCATTCAAGAGCATTAATTCGTTCGCGGAAATGAATCGCAAGATTAGAAGTGGCACCGTATGTCCATGCATTAGCAAAGAATGGCATGGGCAGCTCACTAATCTTCGTCGCCTTTCATTTGCGAATGATTTGGCAATGCTCTTAGAATGGAGAAAGTATTGTGGCCCGTCATATCTAGCCGAGAATGATATCTCTGATTGCTACCAGCGAACAATGAAAGGAACACACGTTGCCCTTTCAATATGCACTGACGAGGAAATCGCGGTGGCTGCACAATGGGACCTTGTTCCGGCTGACTACCACATGACTACGATACAAGTGTCTGCAATACACAATCTCCATCCCTTCAGGTAAGCTGGGGCTTTCTTCAGGACAGTGTAGGCGACTTTTTTCCAGAAGCATGAGGATGAAAATCTCGACGAAATTATGAGTATTGTTTACCCGGATATAGCCATGCCTTATTTGCCACCCTTGGGCAGCTCTAAAAGGACATGTCCGTCCTTTGCTCCCAAAAACTTTCCCAAGTGGTTTAACAGTATATTGTATTTCCCTATAGAAACAGGGAACCTTACCTGGTATTTTGTCGGGGCCCCTAAGATGTACTAAGGTTTTCTCAGTGGTAGACATGTATAATGTGACTATACTGTATTCAGATGTAATTACCCAATCGGCCTCAGTAAACGCCATACGCAACAACACTGAGGTTGCAGCGGTAGCCTAGAAAATCTTGTTACACCCGGTCTCGAAATGAGGCTAATGCTTCGGGACTAAAGCTGCAAACCTTAAGGAGTGTGTGGATAGAAAACAAAAAGACATCGCTGAGTCTACCCTTAAAAATAGTCGTCGCAGTCAGTGTTCCTGTTCTTCAACATTCACATTTGGACTTAGATTATATGATGCGCGTCCATTGCAACAGAATACGAATGATTCTAGTATGCTAGCAATCGCATACCAGATTCTTTCAAACTACAAACTCAGACACCTCTTTTTATTACTTTCCTGCATTTACGCAAAGCTATGAGTAACAAGTTCGAAGCAGTAATGACATACTCGCCATGAGCTATGTGGCATCACGAAGCAAGACATAAGTATAGGTTGCGTACTTCCAAAGAGCAGTTGTTGCCAGTTTTCGATGCACAGGTAATGTTGAAATGCGTACTAACCTAAGCTGCAGTGACAACTGCAATCATACACGAATGACAAAACTCCGGAAAACGACCATGGAGCATTGCTGGACATTGGACCTAAGAGCTGAGCTCGTCTTATAGGGGGGTTGTAGTTTAGCTGCTGCTAACCTTCACAAAAATAATTAATATGGTCGCCAGCTCAGTAGACATTTTTCGTCACTATGTGGATCCAAGCCGCACGTTCCAGTATTATTGTTAGTTTGCCGCTTATAGCGATAAATGGACTACCAGAAAACTCTAAGTGCAGTACCTCGAACAGATAGAAAGAATATCGACCACTTAGAATTGTTTACCGTGCGCACTGTCGTGGCGGGGGTTGCGTCTCCTACCGTTCAGCGAACTTCGTAACTTATAAGCCACCACGGCTGATTCGGGTTAGGGTTTGTGCATTGTTAGAAGGCATTACTATACGTTGGGTGCAGCCCTTAGGTCAAAGCACGCAGTGAGAAGTATCCAAGCAACTATCGCTGATGTTAGCCTGCAGTGCATAGCAGCTTTGCTTGGACTTTTAGAAGTGCCTCTTCTCTTATTTTAGAACCGCAATGATTGCCTCGAAACATGTGCATGCAGATACCAGCACCGTCGTCTTCTTTTGGCCGTCGCGGAAGCAGGGCTCGCTGTTCATCATCGGATACCGGCAGTAACGAGGAAAACGACCAGCATCGCCGATGGAACGTACCCGCTTTACCTCTACGTCATGGTGTACATGCTAGGTTGTATGTTGTCATGTGCTGCTCTCGCTAGCGAGATTTTTATGCGGTCACACTTGAGGGTGCGGCTATCGAGGATGGCTGAGAGGCTGTTCAACAAAATCTCGAAAGACACACCAAGCGCATAGCGATGGTACATCCCTTGAATGTGATAAAAAGAAATTCTAGGAGGCATTTAAGACCCATAATCAGCGATAAGGCGAAAGCCCGCCGCCAGTGCGCTTTCGTTTGCGCAACTTCGCCTTCACAGTTGCGGCGGTTTTCGACGAGCCGTAAATCCCGATCACGCCCCCCTTCCCCTCCTCCGGCAGGATACAGGGTGTGAAGGCGTCATCGTTGCACTCTTACGTTGCCACGGTGACAACAAGAACGCTAGAGAAGTATTAAGTTTCTCACGTGCCCGGCTTATGCAGCCTGGAAATTTTAGGCAAGAGCTGTTTTAGTTTCTCTTTCTCGGAAGTTTTCCCACACAGTAGAAATAAAAAAATTCCCGGCATGGCGTGGTTAGTTAGCGTTCGCTGCTTCTGATCAAAGGGTTAGGTGTTAGATTTTATGTGGAGGATGATTTTTTCTTAAATGTTTAAATTTGGTCTGGCTTGTGTTCTATTGATTTTGTTTCTTTGCCTATGAGTGGCATCCATAGAAGCGTGTAAAACGCAACAGATTCAAATTCGCCTTAAAATATCTTGCTTACACCATCACTTTAAGCCAACCAATGAATTAGAGGTTGTGGCAGTACCAATGGGTAGTGAAGACCTCATAAGAGCAGCGAGTTCACATTTTATTGCGTGGCGAGATGTGCCATAGACCTTTTCATTTTAAACTCCCTGGGACTAACATATTCACTGCACAGTCTTGTGCATCTTCAGCAAGCATTGTGGAAGCTACAGTAGAGGTATTTCGACAACTCCGTTGTCCGATGCAAATGTCTATAATACGGTTCTCTAGTTACTTCAGCAGTGAAAATGGACCTCTACAGGATGCTACACTGGAAGCCACTTGCCGATCAGACGGGCATTCGAAAGTATGGTACACAATGGTTCTGAATCGCTTGCTTAAATTTTACTTCCCTATGACGCAAGCGAGTGACAAGCCATTAACATTTAATTTTTCTATTCGGCCCTTCTGCTTAAAATACTTATTTGATAATCAACGAAGAAAAGAACACGGCTTCTGGCTAAGTATAATATTGGCAGGGATTATTCCCCCTAGTGGCAGTTCTATTCCCAGGTAGCACAAAGTGGGCTACGAAGGGGGGCCTCCGCCGGGTCCATTGTAGATAATTCAGGACAGCGGCAGTGGGCTCAGTGTGGGTGCTGCAAGAGGGGCCGACGTAGGCCTGAAGGGGGCTGTTGACAAAGCCCTGATGAGCCCCACTAGGGAGCGATGCAGGCAGCCCTTGCGGGGCTGCCCACATTTTTTTCCGCATTGCTAAGAGGACACATCCCACCAACTCCCCCAACGGTTCTACTTTAAGCAGATTCGGGCAGCCGCTCTGGATGAATATTTTTTTTTTATTTTAGTTAGCCCCTCTGATACTAATATAGGACCGACGCGGGTTCTACAGCTCAAGTCGCACTTGATCTTGCCCACATTATTCTCACAGGGGCCCGACGCAGGTAATTGATGGGAAGCCCTAGTCCAAGTTCTCCCAAACAATAATAATGCAGATAATAAGGTCAATATTTTATACATATCTGCCACTCTAAACAGCCACAATATTAAATTTTACAACAATTCTTAGCAATAATCTAGCCTTAATGACTTCATGTACATTTTGTTCAGGCAATGAAGATGTGTGTTCTGAACAGTCATAATGTGCTGAGAGTTGCAGTCTGTCCACAGCAACCACATAAGGAGCAACAGTTACCAATCAGTATGTCTTAGTATTTTTAGCCAAATTTGCATGGGCGCGAGAACTACAGTCATGTAATATATCTAACCGACTAAAAATGGCAACAACTGTTATACAAATCATTTATAATAGTAATTTAGGGCAACATCTAATACAAATAAAGCTTGGAAAGAATGATTGCACAATTGCAAGCACGCCTTCTAGCCCCATTACGGCCGATGCGGGACCTACAGCGATTTTGGGTGGGCAGCCCCAATTGGGCTAGAGGTTGTTTTTGAATATAAAGCCCACTTGCGGTTGCACGTGCCTTCAAATTCACAACAAGGGACCGATTTTGGCACCATGCGGGTACGCCAGCCTTCTAGTCCCATTACAGGCGACGTGGGACCTAAAGTGGATTAGCTAAGGCTGCCTCATTTGGGCTTCACGAGGGCTTGCCCAAATTGAGCTCTTATTCATATTTCACCTGCCCTTAAGCAACCTACAAGGGGCCGATTGGGGCAGCATGTGGGCCTGTCCGTTTTGTTGCTCCACTAGGACCGAAGTGGGTCCCACAAAGATTTATGAGGGCGGTGTCATTTCGGATCTATGAGGGCTTTCCCATAAAGAGCCCATATTTAGGTTGGATTGCCCTCAAATATCCAACAAGGGACCCTTGTGGTCTGGATGCAGGAATGTGCTCTGCAATAGCTCGAAGAGGAAGAATCAACATTATTCGGCCCGAAATAATTCGGTAGTGCATGCAGGCACCAGACGGGGTGGTTCCCTAGTTGCGAGACCCATATTGTTCCAGCAGCTCCTGGCCCCTGTCCGTCAGAGCGAGCTGATTCGATAGGGCGGGGCTGGATAACAAGGTCACCCATCGCTCAAGGGGTTGGGGATTGGGGGTATTGGCGGGAAGGGGAGGAGGTGTGTCTTGAGTTTTGTGCATTCTGCCAAAACATGCGGCAGAGTGCCCTTTTCCTTTTTGCAAAAAGGACATAGCATATCGTGTTCCGCAGGGTACATGGGGTTCATTAGTACGGGATGCGCAAGCGATCCAACCTGTGCTCGAAGCGCGATCATCTGTGGTTGCCTGGTGAGTTTGGGGTGCGGTCCTGGCAGTCTGCACCTCTCCTCTCGGTACATCCGGACAACGCCGCTATGGGACCCATGCAGAAGGAACAGGGGCAAGCCCAAATGGGTCTTGCCCACACTTGCCCGATCGGGGACCGATGCAGTATTTATGATGGTTGCCCCAGCCCCACTTGCCTACATCAAACCTACATGGGCACCACATTCTGTGCTACCTGGGTTTTTAACTTTGAGGAAATATAATGGCGTGCACAATGTACACTCTCCAGTGTGCTTCACCGAACAACCTTCACTTCGTGACGTTTTGTGTGTTCATATGTATACAGGGTACCCCTTACAAGTATGAAATGCCTCTTCCATTCACTTTTAGAAAGGGTTAAAAAGCGATCCAGTCTAAAGTGGAGACGTGCGTTGTGTTTCGGCATTTGAAACAGGATCATGAGTAGCTTTTGTTGCTTTTTTTCAGCTCATTAACTACCTTTGCTCCGCAATTTCTGCTTCGTGCTCTAAAGCTCGACTCCAAATCACACATTTGGCAAGTTGCTTCTTTTCTCCTAGTCCCCAAGCCCAAGCGAGCAGGAAATGTGGGCTCGCGGCGGTGATAATGGTCTCAGCGCTCTTTATGCAAAACGTAATAAAATCGCTGGTCCAAAAGCCATCGCCGTAACCTGGTTAGTGAAGATGCTTTCAAGCATAATTGAAATTCATCCCGGCGCTGACATTTGGCTGGCGCCGTCATGCGATGCGGCAGCCACCGCAATTTTGTATCTGATACGTGTTTGCCAAAGCTGATGAGGCCTAATCGTTCTAACGAAGCATCATAAAACTGCCCCTCTACGTAAAGAACGGATAAAAAAGATGACGGGAAAAATGATAGGTATAAAATGGATGTATATACTGATGCTTGATTTGTTATGGGTTGTTGACGGTGTGATTGTTTCACAGATTGATTAGTGAGTAGTGATTGTTTAGTAAAACCATTATAGTGCAGAGAAATAATCTCGCATATGTGTCACAGATTGATTAGTGAGTAGTGATTGTTTAGTAAAACCATTATAGTGCAGAGAAATAATCTCGCATATGTGTCGCTGAATTTCAACATGCGTGATGAACTGTGGCTGGCACTTGTGCGGCATCTTCGTGTGATATTGTAACAAATGCGTGTAATTGCGCGTGCGTTCTGTTTGAGGAATTGCCTTGTCGTAATGGTGGCACTCGGAAACTAGGAAAAATTCATAAGATGGGTTGCTATTGTCCCGGGTTGTTTTAGTCAGCCGTTTCTATCAGCGCTCTGATATTTTCTGGCGGCAGTGATAACGAACAGTGATTCTAAATGAGAAGGAAGTGAGGATATTTGTTGCTACGGCAATCACTCGGGAGTAGGTGGCGATGCGACACCGTAAATATATAATTGTTTACTTGTACATCCATCTCAACTCTCTTTTCTGTTTACGTGAAAGTGACGGAGGACCAGTTGGAGATACAAAATCTGCTGATAAATAGAAGTGAAATTGTCGTGCGGAAATAAGTTCGCGTTTTAAAACTAGGATTGATGTGGTTTGTGGTTTTGTAGGGTTTGACGTCCCAAAGCGACTAAGGCTATGAGAGACGCCTTAGTGGAGGACTCCGGAACTTTCGACCACTTGGGGTTCTTTAACGTGCACTGACATTGCACAGTACTCGGACGCCACTCCGTTTGGCCTCCATCGCAACGCAACCGCCGAGGTCGGGTTGGAACCCTTGTATTCCGGGTTCGACCTCGACTAGGGTTGAAATGCATCCGGGAATGGGTGAATGAAGTAGGTGCAAGAATATAATTCGTTTCGATTTCGCGAACTTTGGTAGCCTAGGGTAAAACTAATATATGCTTGCTGTCGGATACACACTAGATGCAAACTTGCCGCCACACAAGACTTTTAAGGTATAAAACCGTGTACTGTCTTCACCAGAAAGGCACGTCTTGAGAAAGCTGCCTCGCTCCCGCAATAAAGTTCATAACTGAATGCAGCTGCTTTCCATTCAACACCTAAATCCCGTACTATGACAGAAATACCTGAAACATTTATGACGTTCCGTAATCACCAGAGAGTATATTTCCGGTATTTGTCTCTTCACTTCGAAGCTTCATCTCACGTTTTTCAGCACCAATGTATCCACGCTAGGCTGCGCGAGACACATCTGTTGTCAAATGCTTAAAGGTATACCAAGTAATGCATTCGGTTTTCCACGTGTGTGAGCAGTAACGCCAATGTAACATCAGTTTCAAATAAAATCTTTAAAATTGACTGCGCTTCTAGGTGTTTTTCGTTGGGAAATATATCCGGTGATCCAACAAAATGCGTGACACATTTTGAGAACGAGAACGGGTTCTCGACAACAAGTAAAATCAGATGAGTGCTCTTGTGATTCCCATGCTTATTAGGCAGTATTTTTGTTTCTGGAAACAAATATAGTAAATCTGATTGTGATAATTTTTTGAATACCTGTGAAATGTCTCTAATGTTTTCTGGAGTAAGGTGCTAAAGGTTTAATTGTAAGGCGCATTAAAAAAAAGCTGTTATGTTTCCGCCAGTGAATAGTCACGGAGCTATTTTACCAGGTTGCGCAAACACTTCCGAAATAAAATCAAAATGCCATGGGACATTGGTACAACTACAGCATCACACGATTGGGCGCAGGCATTCTTCTTTTGCAGCGCTCACATTTTAAATGAGCTTTCACTGAGCTTTGGGCAAGAGACGTGACAACACCTGTCGAGCACAAAATATTCACGTGACCGAATCGAGCGGATGTTCGAAACAGTGAGAGAGAGCAGAACTTTTTATTTAAACCAGCGGATGAAGGACCTCCGGCCCCCTGTAGCTTGGGATGAATAGCGGGGCCACGCTTCAGATGCAGGCCGGCAGACGTTGTTGGCTGGTGGCGTCCCAAGCCAATTGGATGGCGGCTATAGCTGAAGCCCAAGGTCAGAGCTGCGCAGCATGGTCTCCCAGAGTAGCGGCGTCAGATTTAGGCCGCTCCCGGGAGTAAAAGGACAGTCCCAGATGATGTGTTCCAGGGCATCTCTCGAGTCACAGTTTATACCTCGGGACTTATATTCTCTCCGTCAACGATCTCCATGTTTGTCATTTTCTTCCAACCCGTCCTTATTCCCGCGATGTGCCGTAGATGTGCGGTGCCGGCAGCAGAGAATCTGGCGCAGCGTTCGCCGCGGCAGCTCGCAAAGGGCGGAAAGTCCGGAATGAAACCGCGCGGAGCTCTGATACCGGAATTGCCTGTATGGTTTATGGCCCTCGTTTCCGGAAAGAAACGCATTGCCAGGCTGGAAAAAGCATGCAACAATATAAAATAACGCTACTACATTTAAAAATAAACAACTAAAATACAAGAAAATAAACGTTTCATTGCCAAGTTTGGAATCGAACTCCGGTCTTCGTGGTATTGAGACGGGCACCTTAACGATTTCTCCACGGTGGATTACTCTTGGAGCCGTTATTATTCAGTATATGTAGCTACTTTTGCTCTTTCGTACTTTGCATACTTTCCTTGGCTGTAGAATTTGTGGCTGTAATTCACCGATCGCGTTTTAAAACCGCTGAATATTTTTCCAGGCTCTCACGAGGGTTCACAACTGTCCCGTATATTTATAATGCGTCTCTTTATTGCAGGCAAACCTCAATATATTATAATTGAGGTCTACCTAACCTAACCTAACCTAACCTAACCTAACCTAACCTAACCTAAC